>APFE031147455.1:143155-227268 GCA_000404065.3 Pinus taeda | reverse complement strand
TTCTCAAAAGAAGTACATTGGAGATCTATTGAACAGGTTTGGCATGACAGAATGCAATCCTCTTACTACTCCAATGGAACAAAACTTAAAGCTCACATCCATTGAAAGAAAAGAATTTGAGGATGCAACAAAGTATAGACAGCTTGTAGGAAGTCTCAACTACCTAACTACTACCAGACCAGACATTTCGTTTGCTGGTGGAATCCTCTCCAAGTTTATGCAAATGCCTTGTGAGGGACATTGGTCTGTTGCAAAAAGAGTTCTAAGGTACTTGAAGGGAACTCAAGACTTTGGAATCAAGTTTACACAGGTGGACGACTTCAGCTTGATTGGATACTCTGATTCATACTTCGATGGAGACAAAGAAACTGGGGTATCTACTTCAGGTTATGCTATGAGCCTTGGATCAGGTGCTGTCTCCTGGAGATCACGCAAACAATCAGTTCCAGCAGATTCCACAACAGAAGCAGAATATGTGGCAACAGCTAAAGCAACAAAAGAAATTGTGTGGCTCAGGAAAATTCTTGAAGATTTGCAGGTAAAACAAGTACAATCGACTCCACTCATGATTGACAATACCTCGGCAATATAGTTGGCCAAGAACCCAAAGTTCCGTGATCGAACAAAGCACATCAATACTAAATATCATTTGATTCGACATCATGTTGAGGCCAAAACAATCCATCTCCGCCATTGTTCCACTAATGAGCAAATTGCAGACATCTCCACCAAAGCGCTTGGAAGAGAAAAGCTTGAACGATTCAGAACGATGCTTGGACTCACCAAAATCCCTTCAGATTAAGGGGGGGAATGTTGACACCTAATCATCAGGATTGGGTGAATAAGTGTAACTGATGTAAATAAATAATAAGAAATATGAATAGTCATCGAGAGATGAAGTGAACAGTCTCTCCCTCATGTATATAATAAAGACCAACCTGAATGAATAGGAACGAATTGATTTTGAGGAGTTACTGCCTCGTCTGACAGCGTTAACCCCCATAAAGATACCCTTCTCTGCCATGGGTTCTAGCTTTGTTCTCTGCTCCTTCGGGATATACGAATATGTGAGACATCCAAAGATATGAAGATGTCTCACATGAGGCTTCTCTCCAGTGAAAGCCTCCTCCAGATTCATATTCCCCAATACTCTGTGAGGACTCTTGTTCTGAAGATAAACAACAGTATTGCAAGCCTCAACCCACAAAAACAAATGCAACCCCTGATCATGAATCATCGCTCTAACAACCCCAACAATAGCTCTTTTCTTCCTTTCAGACACCCCAGTCTGCTGGGGGTTGTAAGGAACTGTGAACTCTCTGTTAATGCCCTCCTGTGCATAGAAGTTAGAAAACCCACCATTGATGTACTCACCACCATTCTCTGACCTCAAGACCTGAATCTTCCTACCTGTCTACTTTTCCACAAGAGCTTTGAACTCTTTAAAGCGACTGAAGACCTCACCACTAACATTAGTATGAATCAAGTCTAGTAAACCTGTAGATCTGCTGTCACTCTCTGGGAATGGTAACTTGGTGTACTTGCCCAAAGCACACCCTTTGCAGACCTCATAATGCTCGACACTGAAATCAGGAACTCTAGTAATGATCTCCCTCAGTACTCTCAAAGCTCCTTGATGCATATGCACCATCCTCCGGTGCCATAACTCGCACAAGTCTCTACTGCTGGTGGTACTAGTGTGAGTGCTACCAGATGTGCTACTCACCAATGCTCATGCCGACTGAAAACTGAACCTGTATAGTTTCCTAGAGCAGACAACAATCACTTTGGCCGAAGTGATGGAAGCTTCCCTGGGATGCATCAATACCTTCCCTCCTGAGAAAGTGACGTCAAACCCCTTCTCCTCCATAGTAGACACTGAAATCAAGTTCTTCTTCATCCCCGGAACATACAAAACATCCATGAACTTCAAAGGAGGCAAAGACTCCCTCTCAAAGGTCACAGTCCCCACACCAACTCTCACAGTGTGGTCATCTCTTAGTACAATCTCAATATCAAGTGCCCTCTCTGCAAGCTATGAAAAGAACTCCTGTGCACCTGTCATATGGCGGGAAGGCCAACTGTCTATGTACCACACATCGGATGATGTACTCCTACTAGATGTAGAAGTAATAAATGCAAATTCCTAGTCAATTGTGAAGCAAACTGCTCCACCTTTGCTGAAGCTGCAATACCCTTCTTCCCCTTGTTCTTCCTCTCAGGAGACGTAGAAGCATATTGTCCCATCTTCTGACATGCCCAACATTGGACTTTGGACATATCCGTATGTTACTTCTTGTTCTTCTCTTTTCCCTTAGCCCCATTTGATGAGGCCCCTTTCTTGGCCTTCCCTTTGTTCTCCCCCCTGGCTGTCAAGGCTACATCCTCCTCATTTGCTATCTTCACCCCGCCACCGTCAGTCTTCCATATCTCATGCTGCACACAATCATCCCAGAATCTGTCCCAATTGGGAAGATTCTCCCTAGGGCTAACAACATCTCCAAAGATGTCCCAAGACTTAGGAAGTCCCGCTACAACTATCTTGATGAACTCTGTGGGTGCCATTGCCTCACCAATAACTGTCAAATCATCACACACCTGTTTGACCTTGCCAAGATAATGAACTACACTTTTAGCCTTTGTCATCTTGATGTTCTTCAATTGTTCTTTGAGTACCATCTTCTTGCTCTCATTGGTACTCTGATAGAGAGTGGTTAGAGCTATCCACCTCTGATGTGCATATGTGTTTCTTCTCACCTGAGAAACCATATGATCCTTTAGACTGTCCATCAAAATCCTTTTTGCCTTTGCATTATTTTTTGTGAATTCAGCAAGTTCATCTACAACAGTAGGAGGTATAACCACTTGCCGCACTATGTCCCAGACTGCTGCCTCCTCAAACACTGTTTGAATTCTGTCCTTCCAAACGGCATAGTTGGATATCCCATCCAGTTTGTTCTCTATCCATGAGAACATGACCATGACTACTATCCAAAATTTATAAAACCAAGAAAATGGAGAAATGAACTTTCCAGCACATCTTGCTGTCCCAAAAGTTCAGTTTGTGTGAAATTTTACCTTGCTGTCCCAAAATATCAATTTGCTGTCCAAAAATTTAGTTTGTTGTCCCAACCACTGTTTGATGTCCCAAACTACTGTCTGTTGTTCAAATTGCAATTTTCAGTCTGTAGCTCTGATACCATGTTGAAATTTAATGACTAAAAAGTTTCCTGCAATCCCAACCCGGTTTTAATTTCACCTTGTCACTCCCACTCAGTTAAATTCCCTTTGCCGTAAACATACATTCAACATATAGAATTCTGGAAATGAAATTTTCAAATTAAAACACATGGGACTGTCAACACATGCTGGAAATAAATATAGACATAAACAGACCAACAACACATAAAAATACACAGATTTTTGGTCAACTTAGACCCAGGAAAAACCTCTTCAATCTTCTCTGGGAAAATTTGTTAGAGAGCTCTTCAAATTTATTTATCTTTCAAGTTCAAGAAAAAAAATGTTTGCAGACAAAACAAAACAACAAAATACAACTTATCTCTTTAGTGCAAAACTCCTTGAAAACTGTGCCCACTTTGCCTTGATTTCCGTGACCACTTGAAGATGAAAATATGTATTGTACGTATATGGATTGTACGGACTGTACTGTATGGATTTTTCATTTTTTTCAAAAACTTCTCTCGAACAGCGTGTGGATCACAACATTAAATGCTATTTGTTTTGTACCTTCTGGTGTCTTCTATGCCTTGATTTCCGTGCCTAGCTTTGCCCAAAATTTAAAAATCATTTGTTTAGCTTATTGCAACAAATTTCTCCTTCAGAACTTTTCTCCAACTCTCAGCCTCCTTTCTCCAATCTGCTCATGAAGAATGAATGCAGTCTCTCATTTCTTTTCCCTCTTTTGTTTCCCTAAATGAATTTTGAGCAACCCTAAGATCTAATGGCTCAAATTCATTTAGATCAAGGGATGAGAATAAATGTGCATTTAATTCTCACTTTCTATTTTCTAACTCACCCATTAAATAAAGTACCCACACTGTACTTTATGTCTAAAGTCACTTTTCACGTTATAATTTAAAATTGACTTTACCACTTGTATAGTCACTTTCACTTTATAAAGTCACACTTAGGAAAATAATTATTTTGGACACTTTTCCCTAGGTAGAGACTAACCTATGGGAAACTACTTTTCCAAGGTACATTAAAAATCAACAAGCTGCTCCATGACCTTCTACATCAAGTAATGTAGACTTCAACCGTTTAGGTCTCTTTCTAGTTTCAGGGATAACCACAGGTTGTATAGGTTCACTGGGACCCTCATCTTCATGATTTGATTCTTCTTCTTCCCTAATAACTTTTTCTTCAAATACTGGATGTTCTTCATCATCAGAGTCCATAGGGAGATCCTTTGATTTCTTATATGCAATATTTTCATCAAATATCACATCTCGACTGACTTCTATTTGGTGTCCTTCCTTTATATAGAGCCTATAGACCTTAGAGGAGTTACTCTAGCCAACAAATGTTCCCTTCATGCCTGATGGATCCAACTGCTTTCTTTTGTCCTTAGATATATGAATATAGACAGGACAACCAAAAATTCATAGATGATCTAGGGTAGGTTTCTTCCTAGTGATTACTTCTTCAGGAGTTTTGTTAGTGACCTATGGGGACTTCAATTTTGTATGTATACAACTGTGTTTGTAGCTTCACTCCACAAAAATTTCGGTAAGTCTTGATCATGTGACATTGCTTTTACACTTTCTTCCATGGATCGGTTCTTTCGTTCTGCAACTCCATTTTGTTCGGGATTATATGGGACGATCAACTCCCTTTTAATCTGAGACTCCTTATAGAAGGCTATGATTTCTGTAGATGTATATTCTCCTCCATTATCGGATCTTAATACCTTGATTCTTCTTTCTGTAAGGTTCTCTACTTCAGCGTTGAATTCTTGAAATTTTGTAAATACTTCATCCTGCGATTTCATTAAGTAAACCCAAGTCTTCCTTGAATGATCATCTATAAATGTGACATAATATAGATGACCTCCATGTGATTGAGGAGTCATAAGACCACATACATCAGAATGAATAAGATCCAAGATTTCTTTTGACTGTGAAGCGCTGCTTCCAAATGGTCTGTTGGCGTTCTTACCCAATGCACATCCTTTGCATACTCCTTCGTGATCTTCCTTTAGTTCAGGGATTTCATCTACTATTGGAAGGATTTTGAAATGGAGATGACCAAATCTTCTATGTCAAAGCTCACATGGGCTGATTTCAATGTGAACCAGGGCTTGAGCAAGAGGAGATATCAACTTGTAAAGTCTTCCTTCACGAATGCCAATCACTCTAGCATTTTCTATGCTTGAGTTTTTACTCCATACTACAACTTTTCCATCAACGAAAGCCACTCTATCACCTTTGTCTTGTAGACTTGAAATGGAGAGTAAATTCTTATACAAACCTGGAACAAATAAGATGTTGTTGAGATGAATCTTGCCTCCATTTCCAGTTCTATCGAGGTTGATTCAATTCATCCTATGGGGTAGCTCCTATTATCTCCAAGTTCAACAAAGTAAGGAGATTTTCCTGTTGACAATGTCTTTAGTTGCTTGTGATGACCAGTCACGTGTCTTGATGCACCACTATCGATCACCCAAATGTTCTCATCTTGAAATGTGCTAGTGAGTGTTGAGAAGAGTCCTTCATCCTTTGTCTTGGTCACTTACTTCTTTGGAGTAAATACATGATTCCATGCTTCCTTGATACCTTTCTGGAGATGGCTTGCTACCTTTGAACACTTCTTGAGAAACTTCTTCAATGTAGCAGAGATCTTCATAATGCCCTTAGCCAACCTTAGCTTTGATACCATGTTGAGAAATCTAAAGGGCAATGATTAGAGTCATTTCTCTTTCTTTGATAATTGCTTGTGATGTCTTTTTACTTATCTTACTTATTAGCTTCACTTATTATTATTATGTTTGTGTATCATCAAACAACTACCAAAAACAAGAAGAACAATAACACAGAATATAGGTTGCAAGCCAGGGCCAAAAGCTCTCCACTTGAGAGGAAAACCATCAAATCTTTTCTCTTCCTTATAGATTCTTCAATTTATGAATTCCAAGACCTTGAGACCAAGACCAGTACCCTCCAAGACCAAGTTCAACCTTTCCGGATGATGTACTTTCCTTGTCCAAGTCAAACCTAGTCAAATCTCTTCCAGTAGCAAAACTTCGACCTCTAGCTGCAGAATTTTGGCCTCCATTGTAGATCTGAAATGTTCGGCCCTCCTACAGTTGCTGCTGCCATATGTGTGAGCTTCTTTTAGCCTCCCATTACTTCCTTAGACCTTTGCTTGGCTTTCTCTGACTTCTGGAGGTTGAGGATGACTTCTTGTGACCTTTGCTTGACCTTCTTGCCGTCTCTTCTTCAAGATCGAACTTGTAGAGGAAAACCCTAGATTTGCTTCAAAAACCCTAGCCTTCATTCGCACATGTGAGAGAGAATTATCCCGCAACCAAGTCTTCTTCGTCCTCTTCCTTCTTCGCTACCTTCTTCCTCTTCTTCCTTCGCTTGAATGAGTGAGAGATGAATGTGCTCCAAGGAGGTTGAGTTTCCTCCTTTATATAGGCTTCTCAAAGGTAGACGTGGCTCCTCAAATTAGGTTGACTTGCCAGCTTCCAGGCCGACTTGATCTTGGAGGATATTTTGACACTTTTAAGGACAAAAATAATTTTCTTTACAAGTTACAATGTGCTCTGTTACCACTTAAACCGGCAGGGGACCTAAAAAGGGTTCCTAAGAGGGCAACTGCTAGGTCAAGGGCAACGATGGAGACTTAGCCCACTGTCACCATGGCTAAGTCTCCCTGCTCTTTACGTACTTTCACCGATGGGAGGAGTCCCAGTAGTGTAGGGATCACTTTGTAAGATAGATGTCAATGGATGGGTGAGGAGTGACCCTAAAAACCCTTTCCCAAGGGTGGAGTGAAAAATGGAACTTGCTTGCTTTTTAAGCAAGGGACTTGATCCACCAGGGGTAAAGGGGGAGGACTGGAGGGTTGAAGGAGAAAGAATAGGCTTATAAAGGAGTTTCTCAATCCATATAATCCTTGGAAACTTGAATTTCCTAGTGGTCTTTGACAAATAGCCTTTATTGAGAAGTGAGACCACACGGGGCCAAGTGGACCCAGCGCAGGTTCGAGGATGAAATATAACAACCAATAATGTTCGTATCTTGGACAAGGTGAGGGGAAAGGACCAAACAAGAATATTCACTTCAGAAGGTTGAATTGATCCTACTAAGGTCTATCCTTGGGTATATCTAGGCAAAATTCGGTCCTAGAGCTAGGGCTTGTGATTCTCGGAGATTCCACTGTCAGAATGGTCTCAAAATTGGAGAGGGAGGGGACCCACCAGCGCAGTAGCCTAGAGGCGATCGAAATTTTTCCTTGGGCCAATTGTCGGAAAAAGGGGAAAATGGTGAAAAGATGGTTAATATGATCACCCTTTTATGGAACTAGTGCCTAATTCACTTGGGGATATGGAGTCAAGGTTAACTATGAGTAAGAACTTGGTTTTTTGGTCAAGGAGGCCTAGAAAGTCAGCTTCATTCAATGTTGAGAGAAAAAAAGAGAAAAGTGACCTTCAAGCATTTATACTTCAAAGCAAATGATGCAAGCTTATCGAGACAAATAAATATCTAGGACATTTCATTCATATAACATTGGCCCATACATTAAATTAGCTAGAACATGCTTAATTCCACATTTCAATTATGCAGCAACTAGCCCTAATTTTAGCAATATGTGGCAACAAGAATAACCACGTCAAAATTTGCTTGCAATGTTAGAATATATCCAACCAACATTTCGTTTTGCAAATAAAAAGCTCCAAGATTGTAAGGTCCCACCTTACCAACTACCAATAATATAGAGAAGTAGAGGTCACATTAATCACTAATACTCAATTTTTTATTTACTCATAATATGATTAATGTAATTGACATAGTTATCATGTAATCGTGTTCCTTCATCTATTTCAATATAGGAATATCACATAAGAAGTCGGGGATAACTTTCCCTTAAAACCAATTCCAAAACACATTTCTCCTCAAGTTTAAAAGAAGCATGTGCTCTTTTCATACTTATATGTGAGCTCTAAGTAACACTGGCAATAATTTCCACCATGTGTGAGCATTAAGCTAGAACCTAAAATATTATGCTTCTATCAAAAAAATCACATATAAGGGTATGAGTATTAACCTATTTGTAACAGGATAACTAAAGCAGGAATATGCCCCTCTTCATCAGTAAATCTAATTAAAAGTTCCCAATAGCTTTGCTTCAATCATGAGACTTGTATAATGAATGTTGCAGTAAGCGCAACCATTGTTACAAATTCAAAAGCATATTATTCTCCAAAAAGTGCTAAATAAAATAGTGGACTTGCCGAAATTGGGTACACTGGTTGTTTGCTACAACCATTAAAACATAATATTGCACCTATGAATACATGCAGCTTAGACGAAACGTATTATGCTCACTTGGACAAAATCCTATAGAATTAGTCACTGTAAAATAGTTTCCAACAATAAATCTTTTTTAAATGAAAGATTTAGATAATAAAAGTAACAACTATCATATTCTCTATTCACACTTCAACAACTTATTAAATTCATTTTCACATTCATACAAAAACTTGCAGACATGGGAAGCTATACCCATTAAATAGTCTATTTATAAAATTCTAGGATATAAAAACTACAGTAAGACTTTTACACTAACAATTTATATGCACAAAAGCTACAGTCATTCAGGCCTTTTTACAAACACTTTGCAAATATGCAATCTATAGCCATTGAGGCATTTTTACAAACACTTTGCAAATATACAATCTACAACCATTGAGGCCTTTTGACAAACAGTTTGCAAATATGCAATCTACAACCATTGAAGCCTTTTGACAAACACTTTGCAAGCATGCAATCAAAAGTCATTGAGGCATTTTGTCAAACACTTGGCAACAATGAATTTTAGATTCTTCTTCAATCTATTTATCTCCTAAAATTCATAAATTGAACTTTGTTGGCATCTTAAAACAAAGACTAAATAATCTTAATCTTTCATCAAAAACTCGATAATAGGTGCACATAGTTGACAGCAACAATTTGCAAAATCGCCTAGTTTTACGATCTGGGTTCTGAAAAGTCTTTTTTTTTGGAATCAAATCGGGGGTTACAAGTCCTTATGGCACGGATACCTCCTGATGTTTGCCTAAATTATTACGAAACCATGCATAGATGCATTTTTTTAAAACGTAGCACATATGTTGATTCCAGGTATTTCATTTACAAATTCTGTCAAACAGATGGCATGCAAGCTTGAATCTACAACTATGCAAAACAAATAAAGACATAGAATTAAATTATAATTATTTATGTATTGTCTAAATGCTTTTCGAAATAATTTCATCCACTGCAAGTGAATTGAGGGCTTTGGGATTCATCCTTTTTCACTTTCATTCAATCATTCCTACAAACACATGTAAAGCACCTTGAACTATTGTATTACATAATGATTGAAAATTACCTCAATGATTCTCTTTGAAACTCTTCGCTGCCATCATTTTTTTTTGCATTTTCATTTTAAGGGTTGATCTAGTGAATCCTCCAGGTATATTTCAGGTATGCATCCATTTCCTACTCTGGGAGGCTGCAAGTTAACACTTATCCATGCATAATGATTAAAAAAATAATATAATTTCCCATTCATGGATTTTGTCTAACACTTTGCAAAATATCCATAAACCCTTTCTAAAACATGCCTCTAATTACCTGAAAAAAAATTCTTTATTGCAATTACTTTCAGCAATATTTGCCTTTCCTTTCTCAAATGCTACAATTCCAAGGTTAGTACAATAAACTACACCAATAATAATTCCATATCTTGAGATCTGAACATCCATACATGTAGACCACTCTTAGTCTTGATTTTCAACTAGCCAATAAGATTCCAGATAATATAAGCTTAAACCAAAATAAGATGCTTACAAAAATTTAAATTTCTACTTTTTATTTTATGCTAAAGCTATACTACAATTTTAGGACAATGAAAATTATACCTGAAGAGATATTCAACTCCAGTCGCTGAGAATATGATCCATCTTTGATCCCTTAACCAACTCATTTGAACCATCCAGTTTTCCACCCTACCATATCCAGGGAGAAATTCTCTCCCTGGAACTCCCGAGCTATAAGAGCTCACAAGCAATACCAAAATATAGCAGCGGAGAGATATACAAGGCAAGCTGAAGAAGATAAGTTTCACTTCGTCCCAATACCACTCATGGTCAACTCCACCAGGGATAGCTATTTAGTAATTTAGTTTAGGAATTTCAAATTCATTTCAAAAGAAATTTGATACTCTCCAAGTCTCTCCCTCTCACGATTTTTTTTAAACCTCTCCAACTCTTCATATTGCAATGCATCTCCCCCAAGTGAAAATACATGAGACACATATATAGGAGGAGAAACAAATTCTCGTCATAAAAGAGGAGTAATATGCATGCCTTGTATTCTATTTAGAGGAGTGTAACTCATGCCATTAAGGAGAGGTATGCTTGCCTTAGTTAAGGAGAGTGTAATATATGCATTAAAGAGAGCGTAAGAGGAATCCTTTATGACATGTCTTTAATGAGTGTAAGAGGAATATACATTCTTTGATGAGTGCATAAAAAAGAGTGTAATGTATTATTGAAGGAGAGAGAGTTACGTTATGCCATGAGAATCGTCAAGGAAAGAGAGGTGTGAAGTAATTGAGGAGATGAAAGTGACTTGTAATTCCCTTTTAATAATATCATAGCCTCATAAAAGATCATAGTAATATTAAGAATATTGAGGATTAAATCAAGATATAACTATTAGGATTGCTTAATTATAAGTTAAGTGATTTTCCTTCAAGTATACTTGACTACCAATTTATGCAAGGTGATTTACTATTTTTGGAAAGTCATGCTTGAGACGCTAGACATGAGTTTCTATTTTTAGAAAGTCACTCTAGGATTGTTAGAAAATAAGTTTTATTGAGGAATTTCATCCCTGAGCTGCCCATGAGTGGAAAAATTCTTCCGGAGAATAAGGATTCCGCACCCCTATTGCATGCATCTCCGTGCCTTAGTAGATTGAGGACTCCGAGCCGTGATCTACCCTAAAGATCCAAGGTTCCACACCTTGATCTTTTTAAATAATCAGGACTCTATGCCCTAAACATTTTATTATAGACCCAAGACTCCACGTCTTTATCTTTCATGGATTTAGGACTCTGCACCCTAATTTCCATGGCTTCTCATCTACTCTGCTTTGAAACTCTGTGCTTCACCTTAAGGTATTGATTGTGAGCTCATACTTGATGGTTCGTTGGTAAGGTCTAGTTCCAAGACCCGCACACATCACAATCTCATAGATCAAAGGAATCAAATGAATTTCATAATCAACTTACTCACATTTTACCAAGGATTGTGCATAATTTCCACAATCATTTTGGTTTTGGAGAAAGACTTCCGCAGTGATTTATAACTTGAGCATCCTTGTTTTCAAATAACCATGTCCGCTGTCACATCTTGCTCAATACAAGATTAAGCATATATAATCATAAAAATCATGTATCATGATTTCCACAGTCATTTATAATTTGAGTATTTTTGTTTGCAAATAACCATGCCCCCTGCCACATCTTGCACAATACAAGATTAAGCATATATAATTATACAAATCATATATCATCCATAAATCATAATTAACAATATGTTCCACATAACCATGATCATCCATGAATCTATGTGTCTCAATCCTTGATCACCATCCATATCATACATCTATGTCCAAACTAGGATACCAAAAGAGAAAACAACGATAATATGCTCTTAACCAAAATCATTTCTTATACACACAACCATAGATATTATCATAAGCACATAGCAACCAGGTGACCCAAAATAAGTCTATAATATATAAGCATGTACATAAGTCTGTCATGCATAAGATTATATCCTTATATCAAAATCACCCTCTCTAAGTGTCACAAAACTAACCTTACCAAGGTGGGACACTAGAAAGATAGAAATAGCCCAAATCCATACATCAAAATTCATCTATCCTCCAAAATAATTCTCCAAGGAAAAAATGTGGAGTTCTCTAAAGATAGATCCCAATTCAAGTCATGATACAAATGAATGTATCTAACATCAATATATAGCCTCCTAAGTAATTCGAATTAGCCTATGGGCCCCTAAAGATAAAATAATGTGCAAATAATAACTCCTAATGGTGACAAGCCCACCATACTAGCTCATAATGTAAAAACAAGCCTCATAAGGGGCCAAATAATGATCTAATCATGTCGTAGGGCCCTCCAAAGGCTCAGTAACATCTTGAAGTGCCATATTGAGGAATAAATTCCTCGGAATATGATGGATGACGGGGTGGCCCCTTGTTCTCCAAGTAGTAGACTTGTAGTGCTCTCAATGGGTCTAAGGGCACATCAATGACCCCATGGGTCTCCTATGAATCAAAGATGTTTGTAGAGCCTTTGTAATGGTTCAGGTGGTGGAATGAATGCTTCCACGACATCGTAAAAGTGTTGGGACACTCGCCAAGAGTGTGGGGATCTTGTGGGAGCGTGCTGGGCATAGGTACCAATCATGTCACCATCATCCCAAAAGTGGATCGCTAGTAGTCTCTGAACATCCATGAAGATCTATGGAGTGCTGTCTGCCGCTGTGAAGGCCCATGGCTCTCTATGCACACCTTACATGTGCCAATGTGGACCTCTAGGGGTTAGGATCCCATATAGGGAAGCCAAACCCAAATGGAAACCACCTGCAATCCTGCATAAGATCCAATGCGTTCCCTAGGCTTCCAGTACAATTAGTCATTAAAATAATCAGGTAAAGGAGCTTATAAACCATGGATAACAAGGTGGGTACTTAATAATAGCATGCCCTTCCGTAGTGGGATTTGGCATGTGCTGGTATCTCCAAACTCCAAAGGGGGTTAGCCAAGGACCCTATTAGGTGGTTTCAGCCTTGAGAGGGGATAGTATGTCCAAGGTACACCCTTCTAATGGGGGTGGCAAGTGACAAATAAGTGAAATGGAATAGGGAATGGTAAAGGAGTGGGACCACGCACCCAAAGTCGGGGTTTCCCAAGTAGTACCACCCTAGAACCAAATGGTCAATAAAGGAGATCCCATAGGACTAAGATTCAAGGGTAACAACCAAAAGAGATCAAGGAGAGAAGAGTACAAACTAAGCCCACTCTTTTCACCAAATCCCCCCATCAATCCATACCCAGAAGTATCTATGATAAGTAAACCCAATACTTAATTATCAAATGACAAGACATACCTTTAGATTCGGGAGACCCACCTTCAAACATACGATCAATACAGGTGGGTGAGGGATCACATGGTTGGCTCAGGTGTCAGAGAAATGGCACAAAGAGCTAATAGGAGGCATCAAGGGGCTGCTGACTGAGGCTCATCATGGAGAAAATTTTCTCCTGGTATCACCCACAAAGTGGTGGGTAACATGCCCAATGGGGTCTTCAACTTATGACAATGACTCTTTTGACTTCTTGACCTAGGACAAACCTTAGAAGCACTCAATGGGTGCTTGACCTATAAAATAAAAGACCTTGAGCATGAAACCCATGCTCCAAAAATAATAATAATAATTTTCTTTCATTTTATAATTTACAAGAATCAAAAGTACATTTCATATTTATGAAGACCGAACCTAGTTACACATTTTACAACATAATACAGTAATGCGAGTTGGCCAGTTCACCTAGTGCGAGTTGTCGGAAGAGCTTGTTTCAGTTGCCAGTGGTCAGATGAATGCCCTTGACGCAGCGCTGTGGGTTTTAGATTTTAGGGATGTATAGTTTTATTTGCGCAGTTTGCAAGAGAGGGCCATATCAGCTGTAGAGGGAGACAAGGGTGTCTCCAACATATTTTGCCAGTAGATTGCTGGAGGTTCGCTAGTTTGGCAACCAATTGTATTTTTTCTCTCAAATTTCTGAATAATATTAAAACCCTCATCCGCTGCACTAGTTTTCCCTTCATGGTTTTTCTAGGGACAATTGCCCAATAACAACAGTGTTAATTTGGTGTGTGTGCATCTATTTCTCTGTTCTGTATTTTATATTTCCGTGATGTTTTTATTGTGAATAATGTAATTGTGAATTTATCGTTATTTGTTGAATATTAATTCAGAAGATAAATAAACTACTAACAGTTAGAAGAGAAATCTCTAGTTAATTGCATTCAAGGAATTTTTACAGTGTCTGACTCCAAAAGAGGGTTCAAAACTTTGGATTAAAATCAAAAGCATAATTCGCCTTAATGTCTCTTGGTCGAAATTCAGGGGGGATCTCGTGGTATGTATTGATAAATCTGACATGAAACTCAAGAAGAGTTTCATCTTTTCTCCTCTTAATACGAGAAAATTCCAAAACTTCATCGTATGCCCATTATATGTATTCAACATCCATGATCAATCATGATATTTCTGCAATGAAGTCACCATGGACATTGTTAGGTGGTGATTCATCCTTATGTTTTGGAAGAGATTTTCAGGCTCATTAAGGCCCAAGATAATGCCTTATGTATGGTTGCTGGAATAACCGAGGATTAATGATGATTCCCTGATCGTGGAACCAATTTTTTAGCATAGATTTTACCCCTTTGAAAGTGGATCACTTGGTAGGTGTAGGCCAAGAAATCTCAATGCAACATGTAGAAAAAATTGGCCTTTGTGTCACATGCAAACTTTTTTCTCTTTGCTTGAGTTAGCGCTTGCCATCCATAGGGCAGTGTCCCTAGTTTCGAATGCATTGTTCTTTTATAAATCTGCAAAACAAGACATAAAGACAAGGATGCAATGGTTGTTTTTGGTCAACAATTTCATGGCCAAAGAAATTATAAAATAATGTGTATTTGAAGTGGTGGAATTATCTCTAGCAGTAGCCTTAAAATGATGAAAGAAAATAGATTGAAAGCACTTTAGATGGCATAGTTACAAACTAAAGAAAATAGCTCGTAACGTCTACAATATTGCACAAGGAAACCGCCAAAATATCAATAAACTTACAAAGATAGATTAGATCAAAACTAAGATTTTTTTTTTTTTTTTTTCTCTGCAAAAGCAAGGAGGATGGTTGTGCCAAGAAGATTGTTATGGAGCTAACACAGCCATGATCTTGCACAAGAGAATAGAAACTAGAAGAGAGAAGGAGAGAGAAATCAAGGAAGAAAGAAGTAATCTGGTACTGCCAAAGAAGATCCAGTTTGAGCCAATAGCCAACCCCTGTATTTAATGATCCTTTCATCCTATGCGCATTGTGGAAAGAGAGAGGTCAAATTCCTCATGCAAGATTAGCCAATGCTCACTGAGTAGTGAACTGGCCAACTAACTAAAGCTGCTTTTAGTCTAAGTGTGTGTGAATCCTGTAATCTCGGAGAAGAGTAAAGTGTTAAGTGCTGTGAGTAGTTGAGTCAACACAAGGTGAAATATCCTAGAGTATCAATGTGCATTAGCTCAGTGGAGAGTCTATTTCAATCAATTAGCAACGAACCAGAGAAAGAAAGCATGTGCATGGGTAATGTAGGGGTTTGGTGGAGTGAAGTGACGAAGGGGATGTTGACCACTACGTGTCAACTACCCATAGCAGTGCACCCCCTTTTTCGCAAAAGGGATAGCGCTTGAGCGACGTGTCCGTGCCTGTCATCATCAGCCCGATCATATTGCTTTGTAAACCCAGTCTGCATGTGTAAATTGTAAATAATCTTAGCAGATCTGAGTCATGTATGTAAACTTCCTAGGCAACATAATCTACGTTCCGAAAGGTTTTTTGTCTCATTGATCCATGATCGGCAGAGTTTTCCTTCAGCCTAACCCCAAAGCTGGAATGGATTTTGTCATTAGAATATTAGGGGAATCCTAGTGTGCTTAGAGTCTATGAAAAAGTAATTTGGAAATAATTCTAACTATTTGGTTAGGTTATTACAAATTGCTTGATCTGCTAGATTATAGTTGTGTCGCAGAACTGGGTGGTCTATGTCAAATGGGTTTTTCCCCTTGAGATATAAAATTGTAAAGGTCATGATGTAAAGTGTCTTGAGGGTTAGAAATGTTTTAATCCCCTCATAAGTCCTAAGTCTTAG
This sequence comes from Pinus taeda, assembly GCA_000404065.3. Taxonomy (NCBI): domain Eukaryota; kingdom Viridiplantae; phylum Streptophyta; class Pinopsida; order Pinales; family Pinaceae; genus Pinus; species Pinus taeda. The sequence goes on along the minus strand of APFE031147455.1, from coordinate 211,014 downwards.
GTCTTAGGTGATTTTTCCAAAGGCTAAGTTCGAGGATCCAAAAATAAAAAATAAAATATAAATAATAAAATAAAAATAAAATTTAAAAATAAATTAAAAAAATATAAAATTGACAAATTTTGAAAAATAATAAAAATAATAATAAGTCAAATTTTTGAGTAAATAAATGCAGAATTTTAATTTTTTAAATATTAAAATGCATTTAAAAATTCGACGGATGAGATTAAAAGGGATTTTGATCCTCATCGACGGTCGAGATTAGTTTGACATGGATCACTCGAACTAGCCGTTGGGAATTTTTCCTTTAAATAGGGTGCTAGGGGTCATTTGAGATCAGATTCGATCGGTGAGTCTTGTGTTGAAGAAAGCTCTCTTGTAAACTTTTTTGTGCAATAAACAAGGACTTTGGGGTTGAAATCTTGCTGGTGTTACTCTCCTGAAATGTTGTAAGCTATTTCATTTTCTGCATAATTCTATTTTCAGCCATTGATAATAGCTTGATGTAGAGTGGTGTTGAACACATGTATCTTGTTCACTCACTAGGGTTTGAATGGTAATAAACTTTCTGAAAATAATGGCAGGTATCTCCTTTAGATTTATGTTTTAGTACTGTTTTTTCTCTCTTTATTGATAGTTGAAGTGAGCTGTGCAGGAAAATCTAACTTGTAAGGATCAATGGGCGTTTGGGGAAGTTCTCGGCTGAACAAGCCAACTCCCGAAAAGCATTCTCTTGTAGAGCCCAGCGAGTTTTGATTTTGGGTTTGTCATTTAAATTTATTTTTGAATTGCATGAGAGATTTTTGAAGTATCTCATAGTAAATCTGAAAATTCTGAAAATATTATTGTGGATTATTGACAAATCTGGCTGCTTAAGAGTTGAAAATCTGTAAATATTGTAAATTTTTAGCTGGTTTTAGGGTTTTCAGTTTTGTTTTTGGCACATTTTACTTCTAGGTTTTTTGTTTTTGCTATTGCAGGTTGCAGGTACAATTTTTTTTTGAAAATATTTCAGGGTTTCCATCAGGGAATTTGGAGCAGGAAAGATTTAAAATTTTGATCAGGCTTCTGGACTGCGGGTTTGCAAACTGCGTTTTCATTTTTCATTGCTGCCTGGGGTTTTATTGCTGCAGATTTTTTTTTTTTTTTTAAGGGATCACAATTTTTTTTGCTGTTGCCATTCCCTCTGCCATCTCCCAACTCCCTGTCTATCAACTCTTGCAGGAAAATCTAAACCAGGGAATTTTAAATATTGATTTTGTGGAGAGCTTCAGTGGTTTTCCTGGGCAATCTGTTTACTGTTGCCTGGAGTCTTCAAATTTTTTGGGAGAAAATTTGAAATTTGGTTTCTTCAACTGTCCAAACCCTTGGACCTGCACTTCTCCATTCACCTTTGCCAAACCTGCACCCCTGCGTTATTCCTCTACTGCTCTTACATCCATCTCTGCAAACTGCAGTCACCAGTTTCCTTATGTTGCCCTTCAGTCTTCCGTTCGATTCTCAGCAACCTGCAAAACAAGGAAAAAAAATCATCCACGCAGTTCCTTTATTCCTCTGGCAGCCCGAGTCAGCCTTCTTCATTGCATGCTCCAAAACCAGCTCCATTCATTTACACAGCCTGCCCTCATCTCCTTCGCTGTTGCAGCTCCACATGCAATCACACATTGCATTTTTCCGTTGAGTAGCATTCATCTCTCTCAGCATAACCAGCGTGCTGCCATTCTCCTCCACGCAAATCTGCGTCCTTCGTTGCTATCAAACCTGCCATCGAGCCACCATTCCGTTCCTCTTTCTGCTGTCAAGCACGTGAATCTGCAAAAAAAAAAAACATACGTTAACATTCACCTTTTTTATTTGATGTGTGAATATTTAGGATAGCGCTAGCGTAATTTATATTAGTTTCATATGTTCAGATTTCAATTAATTAGGATTTAAATTTGATTTTACCTTTTTTACTGTAGTTTAGGTTTTTAGATTTCAATTAATTAGTATTTAAATTTGATTTTACCTTTTTTTTATTGTAGTTTAGGTTTTAAATTAAAAAAAAAAAGAAAAGAAAAAAAAGAGAAAAGAAATTTTGGGTTTTCTTTTTTCAGTTTGTATATATGTGTTAGGACCATTTAGTTTTGTTTTTTTTAAAATTAGAATATACGCTTTGTTTTGTTAGGGTGTTAGCTTTAGTTCTAGATTTTGATTAAATTCAGTTTAGGATTAATTATATTTAGTTTAGTGTAGTTTTGTGATTCTAATTTTTAATCTATTTTTAATTTTGTTTTACTTGAAAATCATAAAAAAAATAGAAAATCATAAAAAGCACCAAAAGATTCTTTTAGTTTAGATTTTAATTTTATTTAGTTTTAGATTTATTAAAATTTTAATTTAAGTTTGTTGTGTTTCTTTATCAAAAATAAAAAAGTAAAAAAAATTATAAATTCGATTTTCCCTTTTACCTAGTTTCTAACTTTATAAAATCAGCAGCTATATTTTTTGGTTTAGGTCTAGTATAGTTTAATTTTATTTTATTTTTAATTTAGTTTAGTTTTGTTTTATGTTTCAGTTTAAAAATAATATGAAAAAAGCATAAAAGGTCCCTTTAGATTTAAGTTAGATTAGATCTTTTAGCTTTATTAGAACTTTAGTTTTGTTTTAATTTTATTCTCAAAATTAAAAAAAAATCGTAAAAAATTAAAAAAATGGCATAAAAAAGTTTTGTTTTAGGCTTTCCTTTAGGATTAAATTTTAGATCTAGTTTAGATTTTTATTTGATTTATATTCAGGTCTGAGTTTTATTTTTGGAATTTAGATTTAGTTTTCATTTCTGTTATAGTTTAGTTTAGTTTTATTTTACTTTAGAATAAATCAAAAAATCAAATAAAAAATAAAAAAAATTCATAAAGCTTAAAAAGCTCCTTTTTATTTTTATTAGATTTTAGTTTGGATTAGATTTTAATTTTTTTGTTGTTGTTCTATTTTGATTTTTTTAGCTTAGAATCATAAAAAATATTTAAAAATTAAAAAATATTTTGAAAAAGCTTAACAAAAAATTGAAAATTTCATATTTGATGTCTCTATGTTCCATTTCTCTATAGTTAAACGCACTTAATGTTTATTTTGAAGTTAGCTATGTGAAAGTGGTAACCGGTCAGCATTTAAATTTTATGATCGTTTAAAGCATTTAATTTTTCTTGAAGTTTAATTGCTGGATCATCGTTAAAGCATTGTGCGTTTGTTGAATATCTTACATTGTTTGGGTTATTTGATGATAAATGATTGTTTTACATGGTTTATACTTCTGCAATATTTAATAAATAATCATTTAATCATTAACTCCATAAGGCACTGGTACATTAATTTCTAAATCAATCAAGTGCTAAATCGCCTTGTTCTGTCTCCCAACCCAACTGGTCCACAGTTGGTATTCATTCATCCCATAGGTTCTACCCCCTTAGCCGCGGGAGACGGCTTAAACAGAGAGATCGGGGATCAGGGTGACGACTCTCGGTTTGAGCGTTGTCGTGACAATCTGTGCGACAACAGGGGATATAAGAGAGAATATTGCACATGAGTAAGTACATGTGTGCATTAGTCAACTAAAGGAATAGGCAAGTGAAGTGGAGACATGTTAGTGTTAAAGTGGAAAAGGACTAGAGTGAGGTGGAGTGATTCTAGGGGCGAATTGATGAAGGACAAGGCCATGTGCATGGGTGAAGATGGAGTGGATTTAGTCCAGTTGAGGTTGAACTAGAGAGAGAGAGAGAGAGAGAGAGAGAATTAGACTAAAGTGAAATGCAGAAAAGAGAATGCATGCATTTATTTAACTCGAGAAAACCTCGTAGACTCCATGCATGCATGTGACTTGGTTAACTCAAAAAGATGCCAAGTCACTCCTATGCTATGCATGGATCCTAGTAGTGTGCAGTGGACCCACTCAAGCCACCTAGTTAACTCATTGACTCACCCAATCCAACTTAGATGACACGCTACGTCACTCCAGTCTCAGGGTCATGCACGCATTTAGATCTTACCATGGGTCACCCTCACAATCTACCTCACATCCGAATGCTACCACATGTGATCACTAGAGATTGCCTCATCCAATCCAACTTATATGACACACTAACTCACACCTGTCTCAGGCTCATGCATGCATTTAGATCTTACCATGGGTCACCCTCATAATCTACCTCACATCTGAATGCTACCACATGTGATCACTAGAGACCGCCATGTGTCATAACTAGAGGATGCCAGGTGTCACCCCTACATGACATTTCTAAGAATTAAAAATTGTCCGTATGTTCACAAGATCATACTTACTGGACTCAATTTTCAGTGAGGAGTCTGAATACACCATCAGGATCAACATGCAAAAACTGCAAAAAATAGAAATATCTGGGATGTTTATGAAATCACCCTCGTTGGACTTGATTTCAGTGAGTTTGAATATGTGGCTAGATTTGATATGCAATCCCTGCTAAAAATAGCCCTATCTCACATGTTGCCTGTAAGTAGCCCATTGGAACATTGTGAGCTCTCAAGGATTCTCAAATATGCCATCACAACTGACATGCCAGTCTCCAAGGCATTGTTGATTTTGGGTAGCATCGGATGTGCACTAGCCTTGAAAATTGGTGGAGAGGCTAAGGCAAATGAGATCTCCAAGACCCAGCAATCGTTTGGAGAAATTCCATTCGGATGAGGAGTTATTAAAATAATTAATATTTTTAATGAGTTCCCAAGTCTAAACTTAGGAAAATAAAAATATTAATGTGTATTAATAAAATATGGATGAGAAAGTTCTAAGTGACGAGGATCAAGCCAATTCTAATCTTAGTCGTTGATTAGGGACTTAATCTCGGCTGTTGAAGACTCAACAGGAAAAGTATAAGAGGAGGCTTGAGGGTCAGTGGGAGATACACCAAGTGATCAAAGAATTTGATTTTTTGGGGCGAGGTTTGCTGAGGAAATCGAGCTAGTGATTAGAGTTGCAGTGAGGGGCAGTTCAACAAGGGATTTTCATCCGAGGCTGAAGAATACATAGCAGAGAGGCAACGCAGTGCAAGAGAGACAACGCAAGCCCTAGAAGGGTTGACGCAAATGCTGAAGAGCGACGTAGAGGATGCAGAAGGATGACGCTGGGCCTCAAAGGCAGCATTGGGGAGATTTTGTGGAGCAGACTGGGAGCAGATCAATAGACTCTAAGCCGGGAGAGGGTGACGTAGCTACTGGAGGAGTGAAGCAGTTCCAGAGTAGTACTTGGAGCAGCTTTTGTTGTCTAGCATAGGGAATAACCAGAGTCACTGTGGGGTTTGATCATCCGGTTGTTTATTTGCAGGAATATCTGTCTCTGGATAGAGGTACTACTGCTGAGGATATTCTTTGTTGGTGAGCCATTTCTGGCACCCTAGTTGTATTCATGAAATCTGCTTAATAATACAAACCCTCTATATACTGCACCAGTTTTCCCGAATTGGGTTTTTCCGGGGGACGATTGTCCAAAAATAACAATGTCCCTTGTGTTATTGTGTTTGTTTATTTCAGTGCATGATTTGTATATTTGTGAAGGCTACAATACTGTTTACTGCGATGTTTATGCAATTAAATAACTTGTTAATGTAAAGAACAAGTAGGAGATTGTAAACCAGTAATTGCAGTAAGAGTTTTTGATGTGTTAGATTCAAGATTTTTTCACATGGTATCGGAGTGATTGCAGATCATAGGAGACTGAAGACACCAGCCGAGAAATCAGAGAATTTGCAGCAGAGAAGCAGCTGTCTCGAGAGAGACTGTTGTTCCAGAGTTGAAGAGGCAAGAGGAGTGATGCAGTGCCGAGAGTGTGATGAAGAGGCTCACACAGTGCTCGTGTCAGCGTTCTGAGCTGGGAGAGGAAGACACAGTCGTTGGGAGGAGCCCATGCAGTAGCTGTGTCAGCCATCAGGGCCAGCACAGAGGCAGAGGAGCGCAGATTAGGCTCACGCAGAGCCACGTCATCCTTCTAAGCCAGGAAGGATTGACGTAGTTGGCTAGGAGGAGCAGATTAAGCCCATGTAAATATTGTGCAGAGCTTGAGGGGCTTAGATTCTTCTAGTTGTCGGGGCTAAGGGAGCTGTGCAGATTTTGATTTGAGAAGTTGGTGGGACACTGTATCTGTTGGTGCAAAACAATGTCTAAAGAGACTGAACCAAGGTAGAGGGAAGCACTACCTCGACAGATTTCTAACCAAGAAATCTAGATCCGGGTTGCAGAGGCAAAGGAGGATTGGAGAGGAGTGATTCGACAGTTGGCCAGAGGATTTCCGAGAGGGAAATCAGGACTCAGAGGGAGTCTAGAGAAGAGGAGCAGAGATGGCAGTGAATGGACTAAGGGATCAGGACAGATTGGACGGGGCTTCCAATTTTGTCATTTGGAAGGCCAAGATCTTGGAAATCATGGATAAACATTGCATCAAGGACTATGCCTTGAAAATAGTAGCTGTCCAAGTTGACCTTGATGTAGTTGAGAAGTATGAGGAGGCCCAAGCGAAGGCGAAATGCATGATCCTAGACGGGGTTAAGGATCATGTCATACCACATATTGCTGAGAAGAAAACAACAAAGGAGATGTGGGACACCCTGACCACCTTATACCAGGGCTCTTCCGTGCAGCGGAAGATGTTATTAGAGAATTAGCCGAGGTCATATCAGATGCAGAAAGGAGAGGAGATAGATCCATTCTTCTCAGGTTGCAAGGGATTCGCGACCAGCTTACTTGTTAAAATTGGCAACTAGGGCAAAACTCCATGTGGGTCATTTATTTATGGTAGCTGATATTTCTATTGGATCCCTCTCATCGGGAGGTGTAGGATTGATCTAAAGATCATCCGATTCCGATAAGTATTTATGAAGTTATGAATTTATTTATGCTATAAATCAAATTGTCAAGTCGGCCAACAACTTGAGTAGGCTTAGAAGCCCAATAGACGTGTCTATTAATCACCCACGTTTTAGTATAAATTGGTGAGGACTTGAAGTCATTTTAGTCATGTATTCTTGAGGTGATCTCCTCCTCTCCACATCTTGGGTTTTTGGTGAAGGAGAGAGACACCAAGGGTAATATGTTGGCCTACAAATGAAGCCCTAAATCACAGATATTAAGACGCAGATGAAGGGAGATCCCAGCCGCAGTTAAGGGAGATACCATACCCTAAATGTAGTAAAGGTGAAGTCCTAAATCCACAGTTATGGAGTCCCTTATCCGCTGGACAAGAGGCCCTTGCACACAGTTAGGAGGAACCCTAATACACTGATACACAACCAAAGATGGAGGCCCAACGCTGTCCTAAATGAGGAATGCCCTAACTGTTGTTCTAACGCAGTCATAAAGATAGATCCTATTGCTGTAATGAAGAGATCTAAACACAGTGATTTGGTTGATGTCTAAACACAGTATCCTAGTTGTGTCACTTTAGCTTAAGGCTGCAATCCATGAGGGCATATATGTACGGACTCTGGACACCACATATCTCCACAATGGTATGATATTGTCCACTTTGGGCCTAAGCCCTCATGGATTTGCTTTTGGACTTACCCCAAAAGGCCTCATACCAATGGAGATATTTGTCCATCCTTATATACCCATGATCCTCCCCACTTCTAGTCAATGTGGGACTTTGGTCGTATACCCAACAATATACGCAGCAAGAAGGGACACACCAGTGCCCTAGACGCAGTCAAGGAAAGACTCAGATTGAATGCCCTAATCCGCTGTCCTAGAAAGCTCCCATAAATAGTTCTAAAGGAGAGTAAGACACTGTCATCTGAAGGCTCTCATACGTAGTCAAAAAAGGAGAGACTTAGCCACATTCAAGGGTGCCCTAAGCCACAGTCAACAAGTGTTTTATGCAGCAAAGGAGGCACGAATACACAGGAAAAGAAGAGGCCTTATCTGTTGTTATGAAGAAACCTTATCTGCAGCGAATGAAGGACTAATCAGCAGCTCTATATGCGGTAATAAGGAGACCCTGATACGCTGGTAAGAAGGAGACCAAATCTACTGTTCATGCCACAGTCCAACCATGATTCTGTTGTGCCCTAGCCGCAGTAGAAGGAACCATAATACAACAAGGTTAAGGGACTGTTTGAGCATCCCTGTTACATCTGTGTAAGGGTGGTTGCAACAGGAAAACTGTGCGTTAGGCTGCAGGCCATAACACCACAGTCAGCATTTCGTATGGTTATTTGAGACCTCAGATTAATACCTTAATATATGGAGCTGTCATGCATTATACTATTGAGATCTCAGGCTATTAAAGGGTTGTATGATGCTGTTGTAGCATGATGATGAAAGAGATCATGGACAAGGGCAGCATGATGATGAAAAAGATCATGGACAAGGGCAACATGATGTTGAAAAAGATCATGGACAAGGGCAGCATGATGATGAATAAGATCATGGACATGGGTAGCATGATGATAATCATGATTAGTGCAGCATCGTGCAGTATGCAGTGGTGTGGCAAGTGGACCAGATGCAACACGATGATAGGTGAAGGAGTCACCTTGGAGAATCAGTTGAAGTGACATGTCTTCAACTGATCTCATATAGATATAGAAAGTCAAAGTGTTGACTTTTGTTGTAAATGTACTATCTCTCTCTCTTTCTCTACTGAACTTTGAAGAACATAAAAGAAGAATTGATCAAGGGTTTCCCCACGTTGGGGTTTGTCCCTGGCTGGCGCCACATCCTGTGTCCTCTTGTCTTGGCTTGTCTTTTACGATTTATATTTATGTTCTATCTGCAGTTTACTTTAATGCTGATGTGATTGCTAACTGTGAAAATTTAAATAAATTGCTCTAGCATAGAACATACCTAAAATTAACATTACTTCTGTGGGGTCTACACCGGATCCAGAGTTCATGGTCAGGAATACCCTGAATGCAATCTTCGAGGAGTGGGAGACATTTGTCCAAAGCATTTTGGGCATAGCAACTCTCCCCAGTTGGAAGAAGATATTGGCAACTCTTCGACAAGAAGAGCTCAGGAGATTGACCAAGGCGGGGAGTAGTGTTAAGGGAGTTCGAATCAAGAAGCAGGAGGAGGAGGATGCAACTCTCGCATCAACGAGACAATAGGGGCTACAAAAGAGGAAGAAGAAAGACATCTCCAAGGTCAAATGCTTCAACTGTGGGGAGGTGCAACATCATGCCTTTTAGTGCCCCAGGAAGCAAGGCAAGGGAGAAGCTTACGACTCAAAGGCTGCTCCAACAAAGGCGGAGAAGGATGTCGAGACTGATGACGATTGTGTCATGAGTGCTCATGCGCCTCTAGAGAAGAGGTGGGGAGACTTGGAGCTATAGTCGAGAGGACTACAAAAGTGGGGCAGGATCCTTGAGGTGCCCAAACTCTTGAGTCACATTCAGCGACGAGAGCCCTTAAAGACAGTAGCATGGTGTCAGGGGTCGGGTGGAGCAAGGTGTGATGGAGTGGCAAGGCAGTGCTAGAGTGCAGAAGTCTGTAGCGGCACAGTGGAGATTGCAGTAGTGCGAGAGGCACATAAGAGGTTGCAACAACGCAGTGGCAACAGAGGGAGCACAGGATAGCAACAGAGGTAGCTTCAGCATCACGAGGCTTCCAGACTGACCAGGATATTAGTGTTTGGGTGAAGTCAGTTACTTACTTCTCGGTAATTGAGTTGTCGTGCAGCAGTTAGCAGTGGCAGTGCTATGGGCAGCATAAGGCAACATTTTGAGAGGGAGTTGTAGTATAGATGTGGCACTGGCAGTGGCAGTCTCATGGGTAGCAGTACTGGAAGCAACAGTGCAGTGGATGTGGGTCAGCAGGCCAAGCATCAACGCTGAGGACCGATGCCATGGTTCAGTGTGGTGCTTCTATTGGGAAACGTTGTTAGAGCACATTCCTCGCTAAGAGGGAGTGTTGATTTTGGGTAGCATCGGATGTGCTCTAGCCTTGAAAATTGGTGGAGAAGCTAAGGCACATGAGATCTCCAAGACCTAGAAATCGTTTGGAGAAAGTCCACCCGGATGAGGAGTTATTAAAATGAATAATATTTTAATGAGTTCCTATGTCTAAACTTAGGAAAATAAAAATATTAATGTGTATTAATAAAATATGGGTGACAACATTCTAAGTGACGAGGATCGAGGCAATTCTAATCTTAGCTGTTGATTAGGGACTTAATCTTGACCGTTGAAGACTCAACATGAAAAATATAAGAGGAGACTTGAGGGTCAGTTGGAGATACACCTAGTGATCAAAGAATTTGATTTTTTGGGGCGAGGTTTGCTAAGGAAATCGAGTTAGTGATCAAAGTTGTAGTGAGGGGCAGTTCAGCAAGGGGTTTTCATCTGAGGCTGAAGAATACATAGCAGAGAGGCAGTGCAGTGCCGGAAGAGACAACGCAGGCACTAGAGGGCTAACGCAGAGGCCGAAGAGCTGACGCAGAGGACGCTAAAGGTTGACGCAAGTGACACAAGCCATAGAGGCTGACGTTGGGCCTCAGAGGCGACGTTGGGTAGATTCTGTGGGGCAGACTGGGAGCAAATCAACAGACTCTGAGTCGAGAGGGTGACGTAGCTCTTGGAGGAGTGACGCAGTTCCAGAGCAGTGCTTGGAGTAGCTTTCGTTGTCTAGCATAGGGAACAACCAGATTCACTGTGGGGTTTGATCATTCGGTTGTTTATTTGCAAGAATATCTGTCTCCGGATAGAGGTACTACTGCTGAGGATATTCTTTGTTGGGTGAGCCATTTCTGGCACCCTAGTTGTATTCACGAAATCTGCTTAATAATACAAACCCTCTATATGTTACACGAGTTTTCCCGAATTGGGTTTTTCCGGGGGACGATTGTCCAAAAATATCAGTGTCCCTTGTGTTATTGTCTTTGTTTATTTCAGTGCATGATCTATATATTTGTGAAGGCTGCAATATTGTTTACTTCGATGTTTATGCAATTAAATAACTTGTTAATGTAAAGAACAAGTAGGAGATTGTAAACCAGTAATTGCAGTAGGAGTTTCTGATGTGTTAGATTCAGGATTTTTTCACATGGTATTGGAGTGATTGTAGATCATAGGCGACTAAAGGCACCAACCGAGAAATCAGAGAATTTGCAGCAGAGAAGCAACTGTCCCGAGAGACAACGCTGTCCAGAGTTGAAGAGGCAAGAGGAGGAGTGATGCAGTGCCGAGAGTGTGACGCAGAGGCTCACGCAGTGCCTGTGTCAGCATTCTGCGCTGGGAGAGGAAGACACAGTAGTTGGGAGGAGCCCATGCAGTCAGTGTGGAAAAAGTTTGCAAAAAATCGCGATTTTTTGAACTAAACGATTTAATCCCCCGATTTTTTGGTGACCTTTTCAGAAAGGAAAAAATCGCGATTTAATCGTTATACAACTGATTTAATCGGCAGTCGACCCAAAAAGTCGGCCTCCCTTCCCAGGCCATGGATAAAGAGGCCGCAAAGGCGAAATGATATTATTTTTTGCTGCTTTCTCTCCCATTCGATGCTGTGGAGATTCATAGGGGTTTGCCATTGCCCTAGAGGAGAATATTTGTGAGTTTTGTGGTGGAGGTCTGGAGATTTTTCCACTGCTCATCGTGGGAGATTCAAAGTGAGGAATTGCTTCTGCCAGGTATGTATTTTAATTTCTCTTAGTTTTTTTTAGACAAATGATTTCTTAAATCTTTCTATACTTCTCTAAAATTATATTAGTTTGTTTATGTCTTATTTTTGCCTAAAATTTTGAAAGGGAAACATTGCTTAGAATTTAGGTTGAAGCAAAACTTCAACCCTCAAGAATAAAATGACAAAAATTCAAACCGTTGTTTACTGAATCTGAGTGTTTTCAAGTGACTGAGAAGAGGCATTTAAAATCTAAAATCAACTATTGCATTTGTGTTTGCTTTTTATGCGATGGGAAATTTTTAATTTGTTTCAATTTTATTTTGTGCCCAGGTATAAATTCAAGTTGAAAGTTTAAACCAAAATGCCAAGGCTTTTGGATGCTATGTGGGAATATGGTTAACCTGATACTATACACAAATCTGGCGGATCAATAGAATGCATTTGACTTGCAAGTTGTGTGGCAAGCATATGTCAGGAGGTATCAACAGATTAAAATTCCATTTGGGGCAAATTCCGAGGCAAAATGTTGACCTTTGCCCAAATACAACTCCAGAAATCATTCGATGGGCCATTCAATCATTGATGGATAAAGAGGAGGGAAAAGACACCAGGGAAGCACTAAAATTCCAACTTGTAGGGGCCTCAAGAGTGGGGGGAATTGAGAGTGGCAGTGCTTATTCAACATCACCTGCCTCACCCAAGTCCCAACCCCTTATCTATCTCATCTTTTTTTGTTCCTAGAACCACAACTGGTGCACAACCTGGCATCAAATCAGCACTTAAAAAGAAGGAAAAGGCAGAAGCTGACAGGTTGGTCAGTAAGTGTCTTCTATGGAGTGATGTTCCTTTCAACATTGCCAAGACAAACCCATTCTACCAGCCTATGTTTGATGCTATTGCTATCGTTGGCCCGGGGTACAAAGCCCCCACCTTTGCAGAATTGAGAGGGCCTCTTCTTCAAGATGAAAAGACTGATTGCACTTCTAGATTGAAGGAGTTTAGGGCATCATGGGAACAAACTGGACGCACAGTGATGGCAGATGGTTGGACTGACTAGAAGGGTAGGACTCTTCTTAACTTCTTGGTTAGTTGTCCCAAGGGGACAATGTTTATGAAATCTGTTAATGCATCTGCACACATTAAAGATGCACGTACATTATGCGAGTTGTTGGACATCTTCCTTCAGGAAGTAGGCCCAAGCAATGTTGTCCAAGTCATAACGGACAACGCTGCAAATTATGTTGCAGCTGGCAAGTTGCTTATGGAGAGGTATCCTAACTTGTTTTGGACACCTTGAGCTGCTCATTGCATTGACTTGATGTTGGAGGATATAGGTAAGATTCCTATTGTGAGGGATATTGTTGAATCATCCAGGAGCATAACAAAATTTATATATAATCATGCATCTGTGCTTAACTTGATGAGAAAATACACCAAAAACAAAGAGTTGGTGTGTCCTGCCATTACATGATTTGCCACTACTTTCATATCTCTTCAGTCTCTGTTGAATTCTATGTGGGATGTGAAGAGCATGTTTCTTTCAGTGGATTGGCGTGCTTTATCTATTAGCTGCAAACTAGAGGGAGAGGGCATATGCAGACTAGTTTCATATGATCAAAGCTTTTGGGCAAGAGTAAAGGAGTTGTGTGCCATTTTAGAACCTTTGGTAAGGGTTCTTTGATTGGTTGATGGAAACAAAGCCCGCAATGGGCTACTTGTATGAGGCCATGGATAGGGCCAAAGAAGCCATTCGTGCTTATTATGAAGATAAGGGAGACGAGCGGTTAGAGAAACAACATGTCATATGGAGAGTGACTGATGAGCGATGGAACAATACCCTCCATCGCCCCATTCATGTTGCAGGTATCTACCTCAACCCCGCATTTTCTTAAGCCTGTGGTTTTAGATTTGATGCTGAGGTGATGGATGGATTCTTCATTTGTGTCGAGAGGATGGTGTCATCTGAGCAAGAACGTGAAGATATTTCTAAAGAAATGGAGGTCTATAGGATGGAAGGTGGCACATTTGGTTTTACCATGGCCATTAAGAATAGGACGACCAAAATGCCAGGTAAGCTTCAGTTTGTTTCAAACTTTCAAGTTTAGAATTTCAATGTTTCTTTTATGTTTCTCATTTTTTTTTTTAACTTGTAGATGCTTGGTGGACAAGCTGTGGTGCCAGAGTACCCCATCTCCAAAAGCTTGCCATTCGAGTGCTCAACCAAACATGCAATTTCTCTGGGTGTGAGTGCAACTGGAGTGTATTTGACAAAATACACAGCAAAAAGCACATTAGGTAAAAAAGTTTCAAATTAAATTTTTTGAATTCATTTGATTATTTTTAATATTTAAATTTTCTAAGTACTAATTTACAATCTGTGACCCTAATATAGATTGGAGTCCCAACGCCTCAATGACATGGTCTATGTCTACTACAATCTTCGATTGTGGGTGAGACAACTTCAGACACCTACTGATGTGGAAGCCATCTCATTGGACAATATTGATACCACCGCTGCATGAAGGGTCGAGACTGAGAGGCCGATCATGGACTCGATCCCGGATTGGTTAGGTGTGGATGTAGAGGATGTAGCAGTTGCAGGGGAGGGAGAGCCAAAGGTAGAGGAGGAGGAGCAACATCAGGGTCAGGAGGCAGAGTTGGTTGAGGATGATGAGGAGGAGGTGACACCATCTAGGATGGGCAACATCAGCATAGGACAGAGGCCACCTCTTCCATTGGCTTCTAGAGGACGATTGTGTTCATTTGTATCCTAGGGGCAGGGCCTTCTTCCTCTAGAAGAAAAGGCAAAGCCTTTCCCTATTCCCATAAAAGGGGAAGAGGATCTCAGTGACTGATTACTTGATGACTTTTAGATGACTCATGATATACATTTATTATATTTTTTGTTGATATTTTGACTTTTGAGAGTTGAGACTCAGACAGAACTCAAGATTCAGGAGTTGATTCACTATTTTGATATGTGATGTAGCACTAGACTTCATATACATATTATATATTAGATTTCTTTACATGGTTATGTGGAAATGCATTTATTTGATGTTGTGGATGCTCTAGATGTTAAAAAAAATGAATAATTTTGTGTTTTTTTAATTTTGCCGACTTTTTCAAAAAACTAACTAGTTTTTCAACTATTAGACCCTTGTCGAATTAATCTCGACTTTGGCTTTTTCCAGATTGCATGCAGTAGTTGCGTCAGCCATCAGGGCCAGCGTAGAGGCAGAGAAGGGCAGATCAGGCTCACGCAAAACCACCTCATCCTTCTGAGCCAGGAAGGATTGACGCAGTTGGCGGGAGGAGCAGATTCAACCCACGCGAAGAATGCGTCATATTCTTTGAGTTGCCGAGGCTAAGGGAGTTGTGCAGATTTTGATTTGAGAAGCTGGTGGGACACTGTTTCTGTTGGTGCAGAACAATGTCTAAGGAGACTGAACCAAGGTAAAGGGAAGCACAACCTCGACAGATTTCTAGCCAAGAAATCTAGATCCGGGTTGCAGAGGCAAAGGAGGATTGGAGAGGAGTGATTCGACAGTTGGACGGAGGATTTCCGAGAGGGAAATCAAGACTCAGAGGGAGTCTAGAGAAGAGGAGCAAAGATGGCAGTGAACGGATTGAGGGATCAGGACAGGTTGGACGAGGCTTCCAATTTTGTCATCTGAAAGGCTAGGATCCTAGCAATCTTGGATAAA
This sequence comes from Pinus taeda, assembly GCA_000404065.3. Classification (NCBI taxonomy): domain Eukaryota; kingdom Viridiplantae; phylum Streptophyta; class Pinopsida; order Pinales; family Pinaceae; genus Pinus; species Pinus taeda. Next base: position 195,691 of record APFE031147455.1, on the reverse strand, counting down.
CATCGCATCAAGGACTATGCCTTGAAAATAATAGTTGTCCCAGTTGACCCTGATGCAACTGAGAAGTATGAGGAGGCCCAGGCGAATGTGAAATGCATGATCCTAGACGGGGTCAAAGATCATGTCATACCACATATTGCTGAGATGAAAACAACCAAGGAGGTGGGACACCTTGACCACCTTAAACCAAGTCTCTTCCGTGCAGCGGAAGATGTTATTGGAGAATCAGTTGAGGTCATATCAGATGCAGAAAGGAGAGGAGATAGATCCATTCCTTCTTAGGTTGCAAAGGATTCACGATCAACTTACTTCTATGGGGTCTACATTGGATCTAGAGTGCATGGTCAGGACTGCCCTGAATGCAGTCTCCGAGGAGTGGGACACATTTGTCTTAAGCATTTTGGGCAGAGAAACTCTCCCCAGTTGGGAGGAGATGTGGGAAGCTCTTCGACAGGAAGAGCTCAGGAGATTGACCAAGGCAGGGAGTAGCGGTAAGGGAGTTTGGATAAAGAAGGAGGAGGAGGAGCATGCAACTCTTGCATTAGCGGAACAACAGGGGTTACAGAAGAGGAAGAAAAAAGACATCTCCAAGGTCAAATGCTTCAACTGTGGGGAGCTGGGACATTATGTCTCTCAGTGCCCCAGGAATAAAGGTAAGGGAGAAGCTTCCGACTCAAAGGCTGCTCCAGCAAAGGCGGAGAAGGATGTCAAGACTAATGACGATTGTGCCATGAGTGCTCATGCGCCTCTAGAAAAGAGGTGGGGAGACTTGGAGCTGTAGTCGAGAGGACTACAAAAGTGGGGAAGGATCCTTGAGGTGCCCAAACTCTTGGATCACATCCGGCTACGGGAGCCCTTAAAGACAGTAGCATGATGACAGGTGTCAGGTGGAGCAAGGTGTGATGGAGCGACAAGGCAGTGCTAGAGTGCAGAAGTCTGTAGCAGCACAATGGAGGTTGCAGCGGTGCGAGAGGCACAAAAGAGGTTGCAACAGTGTAGTGGCAGCAGAGGGAGCACGGGATAGCAGCAGAGGTAGCACAGGATAGCAGCATAGGTAGCTTTAGCATCACGAGGCTTCCAAATTGACCAGGATGTCAGTGTTTGGGTGAAGCCAGTTCCTTACTTCTCGGTAACTAAGTTGCAGTGCAACAGTTAGGAGTGGCAGTGCTATGGGCATCATAAGGCAACATTTTGAGAGGGAGTTGTAGTACAAATGGGGCAGTGTCATGGGCAAAAGTACAGGAAGTATTAGTGCAGTGGTTGTGGGGCAGCAGGCCAAGCATCAACGTAGAGGATCGATGCCATGGATCAATGTGGTGCTTCTATTGGGAAACGTTGTTGGAGCACATTCCTTGCTAAAGAGGGAGTGCTGATTTTGGGTAGCATTGGATGTGCTCTAGCTTTGAAAATTGGTGGAGAGACTAAGGCACATGAGATCTCCAAGACCCATAAATCGTTTGGAGAAATTCCACCTAGATGAGGAGTTATTAAAATAATCAATATTTTTAATGAGTTCCTAAGTCTAAACTTAGGAAAATAAAAATATTAGTGTGTATTAATGAAATATGGATGAGAAAATTCTAAGTGACGAGGATCAAGCCAATTCTAATCTTAGCCATTGATTATGGACTTAATCTCGGCTGTTGAAGACTCAACAGGAAAAGTATAAGAGGAGGCTTGAGGGGCAGTTGGAGATACACTGAGTGATCAAAGAATTCGATTTTCTGGGGCGAGATTTGTTGAGGAAATCAAGTTAGTGATCAAAGTTGCAGTGAGGGGTAGTTTAGCAAGGGATTTTCATCCGAGGTTAAAGAATACATAGCAGAGAGGCAGCGCAGTGCTAGGAGAGACAGTGCAGGCCCTAGAAGAGCTGACGCAGAGGCCAAAGAGCCGACGCAGAGGACGGAGAAGGCTAATGTAGGTGACGCAGAAGCCATAGAGGTTAACGTTGGGCCTCAGAGGCAGCGGCTGGGGAGATTCTGTGGGGCAGACTGGGAGCATATCAACAGACTCTTAGTCGGGTGAGGGTGACACAACTCCTAGAGGAGTGACGGAGTTCCAGAGCAGTGCTTGGAGTAGCTTTTGCTATTCAGCATAGGGAACAACTGGGGTCATTGTGGGGTTTGATCATCTGGTTGCTGATTTGCCGGAATATCTGTCTCCGGATAGAGGTACTACTGCTGAGGATATTCTCTGTTGGGTGAGCCATTTCTGGCACCCTTGTTGTATTCACGAAATCTGCTTAATAATACAAACCCTCTATATGCTGCACCGGTTTTCCCGAATTGGGTTTTTCCGGGGACGATTATCCAAAAATAACGGTTTCCCTTGTGTTATTGTCTCTGTTTATTTCAGTGCATGATTTGTATATTTGTGAAGGCTACAATAGTGTTTACTTCGATATTTATGCAATTAAATAACTTGTTAATGTAAAGAACAAGTAGGAGATTGTAAACTAGTAATTGCAATAGGGGTTTCTGATGTGTTAGATTCAGGAATTTTCACAGGCATGTCTCCTAAAAATAAGGACATTGCTAAAATTAAAAACTCTTTACTATCTAATAAAAAATTGTGCAAAATATGTATTTAAACAACCATAGTAAGAACAATATGATACATAGACTATGGGATGTTCTCAAATAGTGTATGGTATTCATTTACAGTGTATGGTATTCACTTAGCATTGTAACTAGCTGGGAATTTTTAGATATCAAGGCAGATTTCAAGGAAGATGACAGGTTGATGATGATGTAGAGTTGAAATATTCAGATGATGAGGATGTAGACCCATTTCAGGATATGCAGTTAGGCCTACTCTCATTGTCATAACAATAGAGTGATAATTGATGAGACACTCAATTTTGTATTCAGTTATTCCTTTTGTACAAGGCATGATTCATCATGATTTCAGTCTTCAGATTTATAAATTATTGAATGATTTTAGTTATATTATTGTGATTCATGAATGGTTTTGATTTTTAATTTTGAATATGTTTTTCAAAATTAAAAATAATAGTATTGTATTATATGAGGCATTTGCAATTTCGCCCACCGTATCCAGATCCTGGCTTTTCAAAAATCTGGTGGATCTGTATCCATATCCATTTCCTGGTAACTTAGGTTATTATCAATGTAATGTAAGATATATTTTATCTGAGAGGAAAAGAAAATGAGCTATGCCTCTTGTTGCTGCCCTGCAATAGTGTAAGGGCTTTCTTCATATTACTCTGTTGTGCTTGATACTAGATAAACAAGCAACGTAACAGTAACTAGCACTTTATGGCACTTTTAATTTGACGAATGCTTTCTATTGTTAATGATCATATGTGTTGTCCTTCCTTGCTCAGGCATATTATGTCAATCAACTGCCTTAAATTTTGTAGTGTGCCATTATGTATAAGGTTTCTTCATATTAGTCCATGTTATTGATAAGTCTAATTCTAGACTGTAAGCTATCAGTTGCTTTTTTTCATATTACTCCATGTTATTGGTAAGTTTAATTCTAGAATGTAAACAATCTTGAATTGCCTGACTTATGCTGTTCATTGGTTATTGATTAATTCTTAATACATATTAAAGGAAACAAGTCAATGAAGTGTTGAGTAGTCCAGCCTTAGTCATATTACGTTACAATGTTTGGTCATGTTCTAGGCATATGATTGATGTGTATTGGGTAATTAGGAGATGATGCCAGATGGCGATGGCAATGGGTTCCTCTTTCTCTTCTTGTGGGTTTGAAGATAGATTCAATAATCCCACGACAGCTGGGAAAGGAAAACATTCAAGATGGGAACTACTCCAATAAGAGTGCATTCCAATGGCCATATGTTCGCATCAAGATTTTGACTCCAATCTTTGGCAAACTAGGTGAGGTTGGATCTTCCAATATTTTAATGGTATATTGTGGGTTTTCAAAATTACGATATGTAATTGCAGCCTTCTCCTTTTTTGTAAATCAAACCTTCACTGTAGAAGCAACTCTTTAAGTTCTTTAACATATCATTATTGGTACCTCATGATCTACCAGCAGTGTCAGTGAATCTTAAAACTTAAATTACAATGTATCATACATCTTAGGATAGCTGGGGTCTGGCAGGTGAAGCAGTGCCTATGGTTTGTTGGTGATCTGAAGATGTTGGGCTGTGCAGCCCTGCAGCCTGCATTGGAGCTTTTCCCAATTCTGATGCTGTCTGTTAAAAGGGAGTTTGAATTAGCTGGTACAAGGTTCACGGTTCAATCTAATTTTGAGGTAAGTAGTTTTTGGGAAGATCTACCATGTCTGTTAATTTTTTTCACTTTTTTGGTTATTATCCTAATTATATTTGTTTCCTTGCATCATTTGCATATTTGGGTGTGCTATTGTCTTAGTCTTTATTATATGCTGTGAAGAGTTAGCAGAAATTCTATATTTTACAAATCTTCAAGTATGAATTGTTTCTTTCAGTGCCAGGAAACTCGATACAATAATCAGAGAAGCTGACATAAATAACTTTTGTAGGCTAATAATAGTTCAAATAGAATGAAAAGACATTGTTGGATGTTACGTCTTGATTGGCATCCTGCAGGCAGTGTAAGTGATTATGTATGTTTTTTGAGTTCACAAGCATTTTTTAAAGTTTCATGCCCACTTAATCATGATGTTAATACATGTTATTGAGCAAAAGTCACATTGTTTTCTTTTGCAGACAACAATACAGGGTCTTTCTGCTCAAAATTCAGTTGCAGTTAAATATTCAAAGGGTTTGGCTTTGAGTGAAGATTGTAAAGCGGTAATTGTTCCTTACCTTTTGTTTGCCCATTGCTGGATAAGTGATTTAGTTTCCGTTTTATGATGCAAGAGTTCTTCCCACACCAAAGCAGCATTGCTTATTTTCTATTTTCATCCAGAATGGGGCAGGAAAGAGATATTTGTTACTGTTACTGCTTGAACTCTCAGAGCAGGAAAAGTCTTAACCCCAACAGGAGAACCTAGAGTCAACTCTCAGGCAAGCCAGCCAATGTCAACTTGGTGCCTTGCCCCACTCTTTAGACTAAGGGGTTAACCTAGTCAAAGGGGGAAACCCTACAAGTCAAATCAATCTAGGTTGTTTTATAGGAAGAAGAGCTCTCCTAAGTTAGACTCGATGAAGGCTACCAATTTGAAACTACTTACTCTCAAGGTGTAAGACAAGTTTAAGCATGTGCATGTAGTTTATCAAATCTCTAGGTTCAACAAACATTAAATGATAAGTTACATAGACAAGTGAGCTTGTTATAAAGTGTTATCATATTATGCCAGAAAATCCAAAAGAAAGAGTATGGAAAATTAAACATGCTCAACATGTTGGAAATACTGAGAGGGGGGTGAACCAGTATTTCTTTGCAATTAGTAACTTATTAATCTTTTCAGAGCATTAATTATCCTTTAGCAGTATTCGAAACAGTAAATAAATAGTACACAATGAACACGATAATTTTTAGGTGGAAAATCCCCTTGGGTCAAAAACCACTGAATGATTTTCTAATAGTTAGTTTTAAATCTTCAGCCCCAATTGTAAAGAAAGCTACAACTTCCTAGGACTCTAGAAAAACATTCTTCTCCATCACACACTGGAAGGATGCCCCAACACCCTAAGGTTTTATCAACAATCTGCTGAATGGATGCACCAACACCATAGCAAGCACCAACTTTCCCTAGCACCACCCTACCACCCTAGAAAAACAAAAATAAAATACAAAAAATTGTGGACTCGTGTACCAGGGACAATGGTCCGCTTACATTGATATACAATGATTTTGTATTGATTGACTGACAATTCTGAACACAACTACCCTTGACTCAACAAACCTTATGACCAAAAACCCTTGTCTCAACTACTACCCAAATTCTTTTACCAGAACAAAATTGACTTCTTTAATTGCGACAAGAGGCACTCTACAACCCAGTATGGGGGTAGATCTCACATAAAAATGTAAACGTAAATTTAAACAACCCAGTATGGAGTAGATCTCACATAAAAACATAGAGATGTAAACATAAACGTAAATGTAAACGTAATGCTTAACATTTAACATTTCTAATCTAATGTCGACCCTATTTAAAAATCAATCTAATTATTAGTATGTATAAACACAATATAAATTTAAAGTATAAAGAGGTTTATGAACACTCAAAAAATATGTATGATAAATAAATAAAAATATAAATAAACTGGAGGTATGCTAAATAAATAAAACATTTTTTCATATTTACTCTAGAGGTATGGTAAATAAATAAAAATATAAATAAACTAGAGGTATGGCAAATAAATAAAACCTCCTTTTATATTTATTCCATAAATCTCTTTATATTTAAAGAAAACTCAAAAATATGTTTTATTTAGGTGAAGCCTATGGGCCAAATATGATGGGACAAATACCATATTTATAAAAGAGGTATGGTAAATAAATAAATATAAAAAAGGTATAAAGAGGTATGATAAATAAATAAAATTTATATCAAATAAGATTAGAAATCAACATCTAATTGTATACCAAGCCTATGGGCCAAATACCATGGTAATTAAAAGAGATATGATAAATAAATAAAAATATAAATAAACCAGAGGTATGGTAAATAAATAAAACCTCTTTTTATATTTACTCCATAAACCTCTTTATACTTACTAACACTCAAAAAGGAGGTTTATTTAGGTGAAGCCTATGGGCCAAATACCATGGGCGAAATTTTTATAATACATGCAAAAAACATTTTAACCCTAATATTATATTAAAGATATTTATATTATTATTAAACTAATATTCATATTAATATATTATAATATTATATATTAAATTTATAACTTTGGTTAATATGATATTAATTGTTATATTATAATTATTAATATATCATGATATATATGGGAGGGAAGAACAAAGACACAGAGTGATAGAGGTGGAGAGGTAGGGGGAGTGACAAGGGAGAAATGGAGATAAACTTAAGGATAGGGGAGAGGAAGAATTAAGAGAGAGAGAGGGAGATGAGTGTGAGAGGTAGAGAAGGGTAAGAGAGGGAAGAGGGAGACACAAAGAGGGAGAGGGGAGAAAGAGGAGGAGAGAGGGAGGTAGATAGTGAGAGGATTGGAGGGCAGAGAGAGAGAGAGAGATGGGGGAAGAGAGAGGAAGGTAGGAGAGAAAGGGGGAGAGAGGAAGGATGAGAGAGAGGACTTGCAAGAGAGGATGAGAGAGGGAAGGAAGAAGAAAGACATAGAGAGTGAGAAGTTGGGAGAGAGGGAGTGTATGTTTAGGGGTGAGATAAGGAGGCAAAGAAAGAGAGATAGAGAGAAGGGGGGGAGAAGGAGAGAGAAGGAGAGGAGGGATATAGTAACATTGTTGGAGAGAGAGAGAGAGAGAGAGATGGGGGAAGAGAGAGAGAGGTAGGAGAGAAAGGGAGAGAGAGGAAGTACGAGAGAGTGGACTTGAGAGAGAGGAGGAGAGAGTGAAGGAAGAAAAAATACATAGAGTGAGAAGTGGAGAGAGAGAGAGGGAATGACAAGGGATAGTTGGAGAGAGAGTGTGTGTGCTTGGGGGAGAGAAGGAGAGAGGAGAGAGGGAAGGATATAGTAACAGAGTTGGAGGGTGAGGGGAGAGAGAGAGAGAGAGAGAGAGGATGTGAGAGAGTGGAGAGAGGGAGGTAAAGAGAGATGGAGTTAGAGGGGGAGAGAGGGAGGTAAGAAGAAAGAATTATAGAGCTAAAGGTGGAGAGAGAGGGGGGGAGTGATAAGGAAGATGGAGAGAGAGGGAAAGAGGACAACAAGAGGGAAGAGAGATAGAAGCGGGGGAGAGGGAGAGAAGGGGAAGAGAGAGAGAGAGAGAGGGAGAGGAGGAGGGAGGGTTAGATAGATATATTGAAGAAAGAGTGTATGTTTTGGGAGTGATATAGAGAGACAGAGGGAGATAGAGATATAGATGGAAAGTGAAGAGAGGGAAGAAGAGAGAGATGGAGAGAGAGAGGGAGGGACAGATAGATTGATAGATATGGACTGAGAGAGTGTGTGTGTTTGAGGGGTTGGGATAGAGAGACAAAGAAGGAGAGATGGAGGGAGATATAGATATAGATGGAGGGGGGGAGAGTGGGAAGAAGATTTATTGGACTATATGCATTGATTTTAGTTTAGATGGTGATTTCTAATCCTATTTCATTGCTTGCACTAGATGCATTGATTTTAGTGTAGATGTTGACTTCGAATGATATTTGATTTCTTGCACTAGATGCATTGATTTCAATGTAGATGATTTCTAATCCTATTTGATTGCTTTCACTAAATGCATTGATTTCAGTGTAGATGGTGATTTCTAATCCTATCTGATTGTTTCCATTAGGTGCATTGATTTCAATGTAAATGTTGATTTCTAATAATATTTGATTGCTTGCACTAGATGCATTGATTTCAATGTAGATGATTTCTAATCCTATTTTATTGCTTGCACTAAATGTATTGAGTTTAATGTAGATGGTGATTTCTAATCCTATTTGATTGCTTGCACTAGATGCATTGATTTCAGTGTAGATGTTGGTTTATAATCCTATTTTCTTACTTGCACTAGATGCATTGATTTCAGTGTAGATATTGGTTTATAAACCTATTTGCTTACTTGCACTAGATGCATTTATTTGAGTGTAAATGTTGATTTCTATTGAAATTTCTAAGTATTACCTGTTAGAAATTTTATCTGTATTCTCTGGTTTATTTCGCCTGATTGTTTAAACTTTAATCACTAACAAGTTATTTAATCACATAAATACTGAAATAAACACAATACAGTCTCAACCATCTACAGATCAGCAACTGAAAGAAATGAACAAACACACAAGTGACACCGTTATTTTTGGAAAATTGTATCCAGAAGAACCCAACTTGGGAAAACCAATGCAACAGTTCTGAGGATTATATTATTATGCAGTTTTTCCTTGAGTATAACTGGGTCCCAAATTGGCTCACCCGACAGAAAAATAACCCTGCAGTAATACTTCTCTATTCAAAAGCAGATATTCGCAAAGTCTGCTCCACGAAACCCTCTCCAGCGCAATCTGAAGCTCAACGTCAGCCCTCTTGGCCTCTGCGTTAGCCTGAAACCCTCTGCGTCAGCCCTCTGAGGCTTTGCACAACCTCTATGGCCCTCCGCGTTACTCCTGCAGCCTCTGCGTGGATGACGCAGGCCCTTTTGGCCTCTGCGCTGTCTCTTCTGCCTTTGCGTGGCTCCCTATGGCTCTGTGTTTGCCTCTCTGCCTCTGCACTGGTCTTCCGACACTATCTCTGCCTCGTACTCACTGTCTCTCGCTGCAAATTGATCACTGATTCGATTTCTCCTAGCAAACCCCGCTCTAGAAAATCGAATCAATGATCACTCTGGTGTATTCTCCAACTGACCCTCAAGCCTCCTCTTATACTTTTCCTGTTGGTCCTTCAACGACCGAGTTTACATCTCTAATCAATGACTAAGCTTAGATTTGGCTTGATCCATGTCATTTAGAACCTTCTAACCCAATTTTATATTAATACCCATTAATATTTTATTTTTCCTAATTTTAAACTTAAGACTCCATTAAAAATATTAATTATTTTAATATCTCCTTAACCAGGTAGAATTTGCCCAAACCATTTTTGGGTCTTGGAGATCTTATGTGCTTTAGCCTCTCCACCAATTTTCATGGCTAGAGCACATCCGATGCTACCCCAAATCAACAATTTCAAATCATATTTGATTGCTTGCATTAGATGCATTGATTTAAGTGTAAATGTTGTTTTCTAATCTTATTTGATTTCTTGCATTAGATGCATTGATTTCTGATTTGATGTAATTGGATGTATGATGGTGCATTAATTTTAAAGTGATTGAATTAATATTATGCATTGATTTCAGTGTAAGCATACAAAATAAAAACAATGTACATTGATTTTTGTGTTGTAGTAATTCAACCTATTAATATTGGAGAGAAAGAGAGACAAGATATGATGTTTACTACTATATCTCGAGCTAAAGATTTAAATGGTTTAAGGTTTAACCTGTCTTTTTCATATAATTGATATGAAATGACCACAAAAGTAACAAGGGTGACAATAAGAATAATAGAAGAAAATAATTTGAGATTAATCACAATGAAGACTATTTGTAATTTATGATATTCTTATTATTCACAATTTCTATCATTCAACACTATTACGTTGTCACTTTACATTCAAATTTTTTATTTCATCATTTTTCATAATTAAAGTTATTCACAATATTTATCACTCGACAAACTGAGGTAACTAAGCAAATTTAAAATTAAAATGACCAGATTAATCTGAGACATATTTAGCATATTTAAAATGATTATATTAATATCAAATGATTTTACATATTTTTGATCATATGTTCCCACACACGACTGAAACCAGCCTAGATCCATCTTAACTCCGGATCTATCAAGCAATGAGAGGGATCAAATCTCTCGTGTGCAAACCTTTCCTCAATTTTTGCACTCAAAAAAGAGATTTGCACCTCGAGAGATTTGATCCCTCTCGACGCTTTATAGATCCGGAGATAAGATGGATCTAGGCTGGTTTGTACAATAGTACAAAGTACAAAACTTTTACAATATTTACAATTCTTTATTCGATAACTTGTTCAATGACCTGTACCTCTGCCTTTGATGTTGATTTGAAGCCGATGATGAAACAAATGTATTTGATCTTCTGCAACACTGGGAGATGCCAAACTTTTGCACTGTCCCACAACAATTTTCCCTCAATGATGAAATCTATTTAATATGCTCTGCGTTTAATGATAGGTCTACCCTGTCCTTGATGATAAGGCTGCACTGTACTAAAGACAGTCTTGTAGGTCTCACTGCTTACTTCTTGAATCTGTTGCAGATTATCTTCTTTGATAACGATGATGAAACTCTGCTCTTGTCTTACCGGGCTGCCAATTTAGGTGTAGCTATCACTGCTTTTATGCCCTTGATCTTGTTGTCACTGTTATGAATATTTGCACCTGCAATGGAGGATATACCCATGCGAATCCCAATTTCCAAAATGAAAGAAAATCTCACTGCTTACTTCTTGAATCTGTTGCAGATTATCTTCTTTGATAACGATGATGAAACTCTGCTCTTGTCTTACCGGGCTGCCAATTTAGGTGTAGCTATCACTGCTTTTATGCCCTTGATATTGTTGTCACTGTTATGAATATTTGCACCTGCAATGGAGGATATACCCATGCGAATCCCAATTTCCAAAATGAAAGAAAATGACCCTAACTGTATGTAATATAATTACGAAAAGAAAACAATAAAGAAGCAAACCCTCCAAAGTTTCAACAGTCAATCAAAATTCAGAATATAAGCCCTAGATCTACTTGTAACTACACTTATGCCTAAACGAATTTCAAATGCAAATGAGAACAGACTTACCTATGGATGCACCTTCATAAAATCTCTTCTACATGCACTATTAAACACAAGATAAGTCCAAATTAAATGTTACCTTGACTGGAATCAAAGCACGATGTATATAGTTATGAAATTCCATAGATCCGAGCCTCAAAAGTATGATCAAGTCGAGAAACTGGGTTGGAGTTTGCAACTGGACCGAACCAAGGAGATTACATATGACTGAAGCTTCAGGACGGAGCATAGAGGGATACATAGTGATAAGATATGCTAAGTTTTATGTCTACATTTAGTTCCTTAATCACAGATCTAAATTTGTTAACCTTGCAGCTCTTGGAAGTGATTAGTTTGTGAAAATTTCTAAATAGTAATCTTACTGCAGTGATTAATATTAATTCTTCTACTTGTTATCTCAGAAATAAGTTATTCACAATGTTCTTACAGAAAATATTGAAATATATTCTACTGCAGACTTCACAATTAAAATATTGGAGAAAGTAAATGCAAGGAAAAACACTGGCACAAATACAATCACAATGACAGTTATTTTTGGACAATCATCCCCAGAAAAACCCGATGTGGGAAAACTGGTGTAGCTAATGAGGGTTTATTTATTGTTCTTCAGCAAAATCTCATGTACAAATTACAACCAACAAAACAGGAGTGAGAAAATTTACAAATGCTTCCTGACAAATTTCTGATCTAGGTGAAGTACCCCTCTTTCCTCTTAATCCTTCTGCGTCCCTTTGCATCAATTTTCCCACACTGGCCCAACGTCTAGCTGCCCACGCAGTGTCTGCGTCAATCTGCCTTTGCACTGCCCCTTTTTGCATCATCTTGTTCCTGGTCTGCGTCTTGCTGTCTTGCACTCTCTAAGGATGCTGATGTTCTCTCTCCCTTTCTCACCTGCAACTCTCCCTTTGATTCAATTTTCTCTTGCCGAACTTCGACCAGTGAGAAAATCGATCTTACTCGTGTAAACCCAGTCTGCATGTGTAAATTGTAAATAATCTTAGCAGATCTGAGTTATGTATGCAAATTGCCTAGGTAAACCTAATTTTTTAGTGATAATCTTCCGGAAGGTTTTTTGTCTCACCGATCCATGATCGGCAGAGTTTTCCTTTAGCCTAACCCCAAAGTCGGAATGAATTTTGTCATTAGAATCTTAGGGGAATCCTAGTGTGCTTCGAGTTTATATAAAAGTAATTTGGAAATAATTCTAACTATTTGGTTAGGCTATTACAAGTTGCTTGATCTGCTAGATTATGTTTGTGTCGCAGAACCGAGTGGTCTATGAGGGTCTATGTCAAATGGGTTTTCCCCCTTGAGATGTAAAATTGTAAAGTTTATGATGTAAAGTGTCTTGAGGGTTAGGAAATGTTTTAATCCCCTCATAAGTCCTAAGTCCTAGGTCCTAGGTGATTTTTCCAAAGGCTAAGTTCGAGGATCCAATAAAAAAATAAAAAAATAAAAATAAAAAAATAAAAAAATAAAAAAAATAATCAAAAGATATAAATAATAAATAAATAAATAATAATAAAAAATTTAAAAAATAATTAAAAGAAATAAAATAATTTTTTTTGAAAAAAATAAAATAAAATAATAAAATAATAATAAGTCAAAGTTTTGAGTAAATAAATGCAGAATTTCAAATTTTTAATATATTAAAATGCATTTAAAAATTTGACGGATGAGATTAAAAGGGATTTTGATCCTCATCGACGGTCGAGATCATTTTGACATGGATTACTCGAACTAGCCGTTGGGAAATTTTCCTTTAAATAGGGTGTCAGGGGTCATTTGAGATCAGATTCGATTTGAAAGTCGTATGCTAAAGAAAGCTCTCTTGTAGTGATTTTCTGTGCAATAAAGAAAGACTTTGGGGTTGAAAATCTTGCTGGTATTACTCATCTGGAAATGCTGTAAGATGTTTTATTTTTCTGCATAATTTTATTTTTAGCCATTGATGATAGCTTGATGAAGATTGATTCAGGCACAGGTATCTTTTCTGATCTCTAGGGTTTGAATGATAGTTTAGATTCTGAAATATAATGGCAGGGATCTCCATTTGATCTGGATTTCACTATTGTTTTATCCCTCTATGTTAATGGTTGATTTTAAGCTGTGCAGGAAATCCCTTTTTAAGATTACCAGGCATTCGGGGAAGTTCTCGGCTGAAACAGCCAACTCCCGGATTGTGTTTTCTGAAAGAGCCCAACGAGTTTTAATTCCGGGCTTATCATTTGAAATTTTCTTATGAATGCAAGAAGGATTTTCTGAAGTATCTCACATTAAGTTTAAAATTCTGAAAATATTACTGTGGATTATTGACAAATCTCGCTGCTTAAGAGTCGAAAATCTGTAAATATTGTAAATTTTTAACTGGTTTTAGGGTTTTTAGGTTTGTTCGTTTCACATTTTACTTCTGGGTTTTCTGTTTTTTGCCATTGCAGGTTGTAGGGATAGATTTTAAAAGTTCTTCAAGATTTTCCATCAGGAAATTAGGGTTTCCATTATGCAATCTGAAGCAGGAAGGGTTTAAAGGTTTTAGTTTCTCTGCTGCTGAAGGAAATTTTTTATTTTTTGACAGAAAAGCTCAAATTTTTATACGCTGTCCGTATCAGCAAACCTTTCTGTTGCTCATACCTGCGTCCCTCACTCTGTCAAATGCAGCCTTCCTTATGCTGCCCAGCAAACCCACGCTGCTTGTCTCCTGCAGCTACATCCTTCTGTCGTTGTTCTATCCATACGCTACCCACCTAAACCCTTTCCTCCTGAAATCTTGCTTCCGATGTCTGCTTTCGAGCCCTCGATCTCCCTTCAGTCCAAGCAGCGCCATCTCCAAACCTGCATGCTACCCATCGCTCTCCTCATTCTCTGCTCTATTCATCGATGTTCTCTAACATCGCCAGCGTCCTCCAATCCACATCTCGATCTTTCCTTCTCTGCCCTCCTCACGCTGTCTGACCTCCACACGCCCACGCACAATGTAAAAAACTGTGAAATGATTTGACCGTGGGAAAACGCGTTATAAGTTTCGATTTTTTTTTAATGACGGGTTAGGTTTTTTCTGGTTGATACGCATGGTAAGTTTAGATTATAGGTTTAATTTTATTTATGTCTGAGTTTTATTTTAGGATTTAGATTTAATTTTCATTTTAGTTATAGATTAGATGTTCATTCTTTTAATTCTAGCGTAGCTTTTAGTCTCTGATATCATTTTTTAATTGTATATATTTATTTAGTTTTGTTTTAAGAATTTTAAAGTTTCATTTAGTTTATTTAGAATTTAGTTTTGTTTTTATTTTTATAAATAAAAAAATCATAAAAAATATATAATAAACAAAAATAAAAAAATCAAAAGCATAAAAAGTTAGTCCTTATTTAGGATTTTGCTCTATAGTTTAGATTTTAGTTTAGAATTTAAATTTTGTTTTATTTTAAGTTTTAAATCTAATTTTTTTATTTTTTATTTTTTTATTTTTTTGTTCTGAAAAACGACTAACTAAAAATTGGAAATTCTTTTTGAAGTCTTTTATTGTGGTATATTTAATGAGCTTAAAATGTTTATATCTGGAGATTAACTATTTGAAATCTGGTCAACGTTTAAATTTTGTGGTTGCTTAAAGCTTTTTATTTTTTAAAATTTAATTGTTGGATCCTTACTAAGGCGTTGTGCGTCTGTTGAATATCTTGCATTCTGCTTGGGTGATTTGATGATAAATGATCGTTCTACAGGGTTTATATTTCTGCAACATTTAACAAATAATCATTTAATCATTAACTCCAGAAGGCACTGGTACATTAACTCCTAAAATCAATCAAGTACTGGTATTGCCTTGCTATGTCTCCCAACCCAACTGGTCCACAGTTGGTCTTCATTCATCCCATAGGGTCTACCCCCCTTAGCTTTGGGAGACGGCTTAAACGGAGAGATCGGGGATCAGGGTGACAGCCCCCAGTCTGAGCGTTGTCGTGATACTCTGTGCGACAACATTTTTTGGCGCCATTGCCGGGGACATTTTATTTTCGACATTTCAACAACATTCATCTACTCATTTCTCATTATTCTTTCATCTTTCCCATCTCTCATTTGAGCTGGCAGATTCAACATTTTTTGGCATCATTTGGATATTTTCATCACCTTATCTTTTGTCATATTAGCACCTGCTCTTCAATTCGTTTCTTGTTTGGGTGGCTACTCCATTTTATTTCTTTTATTTTTCCCAGACAAGAATTCTCCCCCATATCAACTTGTTTGTTGGTTTTTGGATCCTAGAATTAGATTCATTGTTCAAGTGGCGACTCCACTTCTTTCATCTCTTGATTTTCTTGAGCAGAGATTTCTTTCTATCATCCATTTGGTCCCTCGTTATTCGTCATGGATTATTCGTTTAAACCATGTCATTTTACTGATGATCTCCATGATTTTCCGGAAGAGGCCATTTCTAAATTACTTTTGCTCTCAGGTGGTGATTCAATTGCTGTTAGAAAGCATTTAAACAAGTTTACTTGTATAATGATCATATATTTTAGAGTTTCTCAATATAATCATGAAGATGTCAAAATGCGTCTATTTGTCCGTTCTTTAGAGGGTGATGCTTTGAATTGGTTTACTAATTGTCCTGAAGATACTTTCACTTCTTTACAAGACATTGTCGATGCTTTTAAAGATAGATATGGTGATTCAGATAGCTCACCTTGTGCCCCTAAAATTGTGCAACAGAATGAAAGTAATCTTATAAAAGGTCTAGTTGTCGATGAAAGATTTCAAGACAATTCTTCGTATCAGAATGTGCCATCCACCTGTATCATTGCTGATCAAATCCATGATAGTGGAAAAGCGGGGACAAATTATAAAATCAGTGTCGACAATGAAAAGGAAGATCAAAAGCAAATTATACAAGAACTAATGCGGCTGGTAAAAAATATGGAGATCAATCAAACTAATTACGCCAATGATGTGAGAACTTTATGCACCCACCTGGAAAAATGTAATAAGGAGATGGAGATCATGAAAATCAGCATGCTAAGGAAATTGAGGCCATGAAGACTAATCATGACACAAAAATTAGTTTTATGCAAAGCAAGTTATCAGGCTTAGAGGAAAATATGACGACCATGAAAGCTAATCATGATAGGGAAATTAATTCTATGCAAAATAAGTTATTGACCATGGAAGAAGACCATGCCAGGGAAATCAATGCTATGAAGGATGAACACTCTAGTAAGATAGATGCCATTAAAATACAGGTTCATAAAATTCAACAACCGTCAGAAGATGAAAGAAATTAGGGAACGCCAATAGATCAAAGGCCTCCTTATCTGCTACAACAAGCTCCATCTTATTATGAGGTCCTTTGTTCCATTGAAAAGTGGATAATTGAAGGTGACCTGGATAAAAGGGAAATTAATAATCAGATTGATCCTCCCATGGTCAATCCACCAGTCATTGAAGATCAAGTTATAACTCATGGCACCTGTGAGATTAGTCCATCATCCTTGACAGGGCAGATGCAGAATGAAGAAAGACATGTCACGCATATCTTACATACTTCATTTGAGAGCTTTGAAGCAGAAAGTTCCACGTCATCAGTGATACAGTCTGCCACTAAGAAAAAGCGCAAGAAAAAGAAAATGAGAAAAAGATTTGATGCATTAGACAGCCACGAGCAGCTTGATTTTCGGATAGGGAAAAGTCCTACTGTATGCAGAATTGGACATGGCACATCCGATAAGCAGCCGACAGATTTGCTTGAAAGCAGGCAAATGCTCAGTATACACTATATTGAACACATCTGATGCCATGGGGCATCCTCTGTATTTCCAACCTTACTCGTTTTTTCAGCATTTTCATTTCTATTTTAGGATTAGATTTACTTTTCCAGATAGTTAATAAATGAAGAGCTTATATCTTTCATGTGCTTAATGTTATTTGATGATTTTTGAATGGATGCTACTTATGTTTTGTTGTGTGTTGCGTGGATGCAGATTCTGGATTCTCACATTCCTACAGTGCAGCAACGTGTCCCAAAGTAGAGCCAGATGTTGACCACTACGTGTCAACTACCCATAGCAGTACACCCCCTTTTTCGCAAAAGGGATAGTGCTTGATCGACGTGTCTATTCAACTATCATCATCAACCCGATCATGTTATGTTGTAAACCCAGTTTGCATGTGTAAATTGTAAATAATCTTAGCAGATCTGAGTCATGTATGTAAATTGCCTAGGTAAACCTAATTTTCTAGTGATAATCTACGTTCCGGAAGATTTTTTGTCTCACCGATTCACGATTGGCAGAGTTTTCCTTCAGCCTAACCCCAAAGCCAGAATGAATTTTGTCATTAGAATCTTAGGGGAATCCTAGTGTGCTTTGAGTCTATGTAAAAGTAATTTGGAAATAATTTTAACTATTTGGTTAGGTTATTACAAGTTGCTTGATCTGCTAGATTATGTTTGTGTCGCAGAACTGGGTGGTCTATGAGGGTCTATGTCAAATGGTTTTTCTCCCTCGAGATTTAAAATTGCAAAGTTCATGATGTAAAGTGTCTTGAGGGTTAGGAAATGTTTTAATCCCCTCATAAGTCCTAAGTCCTAGGTCCTAGGTGATTTTTCCAAAGGCTAAGTTCGAGGATCCAATAAAAATAATAAAAAAATTAAAAAAATGATAAAAATGATAAAAATTAAAAAATATAAAATAATAAAGATTATAAATAATAATAAAAAAATAAAAAAAATAATAAAAGATAAATAAATAATTTTTTTTTGAAAAAATAAAAATAAAATAATAAATTAATAATAAGTCAAAGTTTTGAGTAAATAAATGCAGAATTTCAGTTTTTTAATATATTAAAATGCATTTAAAAATTCGATGGATGAGATTAAAAAGGATTTTGATCCTCATCGACGGTTGAGATCATTTTGACATGGATCACTCGAACTAGCCGTTGGGATTTTTTCCTTTAAAGGGTGTCAAGGGTCATTTGAGATCAAATTCGATCTGAGAGTTGTGTGCTAAAGAAAGCTCTCTTGTAGTCATTTTCTGTGCAATAAAGAAAGATTTTGGGGTTGAAAATCTTGTTAGTGTTACTCGTCTGGAAATGCTGTAAGATGTTTTATTTTTCTGCATAATTTTATTTTCAGCCATTGATGATAGTTTGATGAAGATTGATTCAAGCACAGGTATATTGTCTGATCTCTAGGGTTTGAATGATAGTTTAGATTCTGAAATATAATGGCAGGTATCTCCATTTGATCTGGATTTCACTATTGTTTTACCTCTCTATGTTAATGGTTGATTTTAAGTTGTGTAGGAAATCCCTTTTTTAGATTACCGGGCATTCGGGGAAGTTCTCGGCTGAACCAACCAACCCTCGGATTGTGTTTTTGAAAGAGCCCAGCCAGTTTTAATTCCAGGCTTATCATTTGAAATTTTCTTATGAATGCAAGAAGGGTTTTCTGAAGTATCTTGTTAGAGTCGGTCTTGTCAGTCCTCCGTCAGAGATCAAAACTCTTTATGCATTTCAGTTTTAGGTGTCTCGCTCGTTTCACTCAATTGCATTTCGCTAGGGAACATGCAATTGTCTGACGGAAGGGTTTGGTGTTCTTGTTTCCCTCATGCTTGTACCTGCCCGGGCTAGTCAAAATTTCTCTATGCTCATCAAAGGTCATTTCAATCATTCATAGTCATTATGCTATTTTGGTCAAAAATAGTTATTTTCAGAGTCTAGGTCTAGTGGTTGGTCTTCAAACATGTCGAATAATGCCCCAGGCCATGAGGATGGTTTTCGAAGAGATTCTTAGTTCAAAAGTTCATCATCAAACATATTTGCGGACATTTCTTGTTCAAAACCCTGTTTTGAATAAGAAATTGTCGAATTCATATTTTGTAATAATCATGTATTTTTTCTGCCATGGAGTTTTCAAAGCAGGCTCTGGTTTTCCTTTGCCAAACATCAATGCCAATATCCCTGTAAAAAACAACCAAGTTCATCAGCTCAAAACTCAGAAAGTCAGTGAGAAAGAAAGTCAGTGAGAAAGCCAAAGGACAGAAGTTTCATTAAATGATAAAGTGCCAAAATGAAAAACATTACAAAATGGGTTTTGGAGGAAGAAAAAATCAAATCCAACTCTTGCAAGATATTTCTCCAAGTTATATAAATCATTTGTGTCAAATTACATTCATAAAATCTTATAGCAAAGTCAAATTTGGAGGTTGAAGAACAAACTGTAGTTTGAAAGGCCGTGACTGTGTTAAAAGTTGGAGCGCGGCGCATACAACAAGTGGCGTGACGCACTGAAGGAGCGCGGCGCATTGGGCGCGTTCATCCTGTGTAAATAATAACGGGCGCGACGCACCGGTAGCGCGCGGCGCATAGACGAAGTGGCGCGACACATACAACCTACCACCCAAAAGTTTCCAAAACGGCCTCCAAACGCCAAACTCGTGCCATTTTCTCTTGAATTCAAGTAGGTTGAGCTCTCCCATCGTTGATTCACACATGCAAATTTATGGTGTCTGTCATGGTTGATGTGTTGAGCTTCCCAATAAATAAACAAACCCTATTATTTTGAATGCCTCACATATAAGTTGCTGTTAGGGTTTCAAAGATTGATTGTCACCAAGTATATCCCTTCTCCACCACTTTCTTCTGCCCTTGACTCCATTTTTTCCCTGATGTCATTAAATCCCTATCTCCTAAAGGTATGAAACCCCTATTCCCGATGTCTTTCCACCTATTGTCAAATATAAAATTCTCCAATACCCACACCTCATACCCTACACAATATTCCTAATCCTACACCTCAAATCCCTCAAAACCTTTCTACCTTTCCCTATCCCTATAGTCCCAAAGGTCCCTAATTCCTCACTGTTTTTCCCCCATTCCTAATAGTCCCTGTTACTTTTTCCCTTGGTGGCAGATTTCAATAATTTCTCAACAGCAGTTCAGCACAGTGACTAGTAGGCTTTTCTCCAAAGCAGTGTTCATAGCATCAATTATGTCATTTGATCATTCATCCGACTATGAGGTGGAAACTCAAAGTGACTCATCCACAGAAGAACATGCACCTCGTAGGCCTCATAAAAGTGGCAGACATGTTAGAGAAGAATCGATCACCCTCACAGAATTATAGGCCTGCCCTCTTGCCGTCTCTTGTTTTAAGTTTTAATCATGCTATGAGTTTTGTGAAAAGGTTGCAAATGTTCGATTCCACCATGAGTTGGCTCGCTTGTTTGTTCTACATTTGCATGGTGCTCAAGTTACTTTGGCGGGTGTCACTTTCACATCAACACCGGAATCTATCTCATTAGCTACCAGCATGCCCAATGTTGGAGAAACATGGAACAAGAGACAAAAGGTTGATCAACATCATTACGAGCCTTATATTAAGCCCGGATTCTTGAGGCAACTTAAGAGGGTGTTTCCCTTCCGATATCTTAAAGATGAATATGCCCCTCTAATGAAGTTAATTATGAAGTTTTTTCAGTTGTGAAGGCCGTTTCTCCCAGTTATATGCCTATCACATCAGGTTGTTCATGCATTTCACTCGGGTACGCATGATGAACATCCCATTTTTCATATGCCGAAACGTAGAGAGGACGACTGCCCTTGTACAGCACAAGACCCTTGAGTAGCAGTTCAATAGCATTTGCCATTTTGCTCTCATCAAGATTTTGGTAGTGCATCAGCTTGAGTTACAGGGTATCACATGGGATGATTTCATCTCTCATGATTTTTTCAGAGCTCCACCGGGACCTTCAGATGCTAGATTTAAGACAGGTGGATCTTCTCATCAGTATGAGCGTCATGAGGCTGTTAGTGTGCCAGTATTCATCACGTATCAGAGATTCAGAAGGGCACTAGACCTTTGTTTGTAGCAGCGAAGCGAGTGTTATCTCCACCCGGGGTGGAAGGGGCCTCGCTTCCGACATCGACACCGCAGGTACAGGACAGAGGCAAAGGGCCAATGCATGGCGAGGGGCCATCAGGTGAACTAGAGACCGACTTCATTCAAATTCATGATGATGATACAAATGTGGAGAGTGCCAAACTTAGAGGGATTATCCAGGAGCAACAAATAGAGATCAAAGCCTTGTCTCTCAATTTGGAGAGGGCTAAGTGGATTATCAGATACTTGGAGCAGAGGAAGAAACAGCTTGAAGACTAGCAGGAGATCATGGAGCTGCAAAACATCCGCGAGAATCGCCGATCTGCCCAACAGAGGAGGGTTGAGCTCACTCCATTAGAGCAAGAGATTAATGATGACCGAGAGTCTTGGCTCGAGCAGATCAACATCCACCTTGAGAGACTGCTGGAAAAGGCCGACAAGGACAAATTATTATTGAGGCATATGGTTTATCATTACAGGGCACGCAATATGAGTTCCAAGGCTCGGATAAGGAATTTGAAGGCGAAATTGAGGAAGGCAAGAAAAGACAAAAGAGGCAAAAAGAGCAAGATCGGCTCCGAATCTTGGCCGAAGCCTCTTTGGCCCAGCATGACACTTCATAGAGAAGCTCCAGCCCAAATTTCAAGAAATTTGGAGCATTTTTGGTATTTTGGCAAATTTTTGTACAAAAAACAGGGTTTTTCTCCCTGTGCGCCGCGCCACTTGGCGCGCGTTTTTGATAGAGAACTCCAAATCACAAAAAGTTTATATTTTTGGATTTGTCATAAAAAATCATGATTGCTGGTGCATGGCCAAGAAGTTTGGGCAAGTTTTGAGTCCTCAGGAGGTCAAAAACACCCAAAAAATGACCTCTCTGCCCCAATTTTGACACACAGGAAGCAATCTTGGGAGATTGAAGTTTTGGAGGGGCAAATGAGCACCAAATTCAGAAATTCCACTTGGGTTGGAAAGTAGACAGGCAGGGCTTTCTAACAAGCACACTTGGGCTCAATTTGGACTTCAGCAAGTGCCTCAAAATTAGCTCCAAAGTGGCGCGACGCATACATCTTTTGGCGCGACGCACAGAGCCCGAAAGGCCAAATCACTTTCGCTCCGCGATAATTCGATTTGCAATTTTCTCCAGGTGGGCCCGTTCATTAACAATACATTTCTTCCGGCATCAAAGGCAAAGTTTAAAAACATTTTCATTAAAGGTTAGCTTCTATCCAAGTGGCAAAAGGAAGGCGAGTAGTCACCCAGGAGATCTACGCTACATTTTTATTTGTTTTTTATTGGTCATCAGAGCAATTAAAGTGAATCACTGCTTATGTTACTGATGGTTGGCTTTTCATTTCCGGTTTGTAATAATTTAAAAAACTCCCCAAATTTGGGTTGATCCACTTTCTGATAGTGAAGCTTATTTATTGTATGAAAAACCATTTGCAAATGGGTTGGTTGGAGTTTCTGGGAATAGCGTGGAGAAAAACCTAGCATTTTCATTGTACAGTTTTGGCTTGGAGATTAATAGAATGACGCAACTCTGATTCATGAGATCCCTGTGGTGTGAGTTTAGCAATGTGTTTTCTTTTCTATGTTTCATATGTATTCTGTTATGTTTGCCATCCATTCATAATCATTTCTGGTTGAATGCTCTTAAGTAGGAAAGGTAGAATCCAGTTTCATTCTCTGCCTTGTAAAGCATTCATATTTTGTGTATTTTCTTCTGTCTGAAAAGGATTCATGTGTATGCCCTTTTTAGCTTTTCTCAACAGTCTTTCCACTCCATTTTATTTAAATCTGATTGCTAAACCTCCCGCCTATCTTGCCTCACGAAATATTCTGTCTTTGATTTAATTTCCCAGCTCATGCGGTCCATTTGGTCCCACACAGCACAGAAAATTTAGTCATTCAAAAAATTGCCTCTTTTCCATATCTATTTACTAGCCTAAAATCAGTATTCATTTTAAGTCATCTCAGACCATATTGTTTATTCTTCACTGAGCGTGACCCGGAGAGAGCCCTCTCCTGTTCTGGTAGGGGTAGCTACCAGACTGAGCGTGATTTGTGGTTACCTTGAAATTTTTCCTTCCTTCAGCCTAAGGCAGATTTAGGCTCTAACATAGTGGCGACTCCGCTGGGGACGAAAATGGTTTGCTTGAAGATTGTTTTGCCCCAGTGGATATCTCAAGTTCAGAGCTGATTGTTGATGGTGAACAACGATCAGACATAAGAAGGCTGAAATCATTCACCTGGCGACTCCATTCACTGAAGGATCCAACAATCAATCCTTCATGGTGACTCCACTGCAGAGAGATCAGTAGCTTTGAGATTTTCAAAATGGAGCGGGTTTCAAGAATATACGCTCCCATGAGCCGAGATCACATCCCAGGTTTTCCGAATAAAATACCCAAGGTGGATTGGCTTCAAAATTTGCCTATGTTCAGAAATGTGGAAGGTAATGATGCTGCTCTTCATCTGGTGAAATTTCACATTCACGTGCATAAACTAAAGATCAATTTTCCTGAAGACTGTTTGATGAACATGTTTATGGCTACTCTGGAAGATGAAGCCCGATCTTGGTATGAAAGTTTGCCACCTGCTTCTATTCATTGTTTAAAAGATTTTCATACAATATTCTTTGAAAGGTATAAAGAATCGTATCCATCCTTGGCTTTAGTTCAACACTGTTGTAGCCATGTTCATAGTTTTATTGAAGATCTTGAGAATTTTTATGGGCGTGATGACTTAATGGACGGAGAAATCATGGAAGCATTGTATGAAAAACAACTTCAGCAGCATAAAGACGATCATGAAAATTTGCAGTAGAATCAAGATTTTAGTACGGTGGAAGATGAAGGAATTTTGCATCTTAACAGTCAACAGGAATTACATGAAATGGATCAGCAATATGAGGAAAATTTGTATACTCCTTCACTTGAAATTAATGAAGACAATCAATGTTTGAGTAGAAGAAAACAAAAAATATTATCTCCTCTGTTTGAAGATGAGATAGATCAACTCTTGAACGGTCATGTTACAGCTCCAGTTAATGCAGATCTGCAGTGTGCACATGGTCAAGAAGGTGATGGTGGAACTTCTTCCTCTTCTGAAAAGGATGACAGTCCTATAAACAGCTTTATAGATCAGCAGGTTGAAGATGTCCATATGACTGAAAGTGATGAAAGAAAAAGTGTCGTTGCAGATCTGTCCATAGAAGAAGACAACATGCAAGGAAGTCGAGTTCTAATTCCAAAACGTGATAATGTCAAGACAACCATTTCAGATGTAGATTCAGATTGTGATGACCAAGAAAACCTTGTACTAAGTCCCATGAAAGAGAACTCTGCTGCTGAAATCATCTGGGATGAAGAAAACAGAGTTTTGAATCCAAATGTTCTCATGTCATCAGAACAAAGCCTTCATGAGGAGGTAATCCAGTCAGTTCATAAACAACAAGATGAGATCTGTAGTCAAGTAAGTGAAAAGGTTTCTCTGGATGAATATGTGGTAGATGATATAAATGATAGTGTTGGGTTTCAAGAATCATTTGAAGTTTCTTTTCTCATGATTGATGAATGCAAAGACAATCTGGCTGTCATATCATATGAAGATGATCTACAATATATTCAGACTTCAGAAGATCAGACCATTCAGGATTCCCTTTTAGATTCCTCTTCATATGTCTCATGTTTTGAAATGTTCTTTGAAGAGGAAATCTGCTCATCCACTTGTTCAGAAATTTTTGAGGACCAGGACCATACTTTTTCTGAAGTACATTATGAAGGAAGATCAGAATCAAAAGAAAAAGACATCTTGTTTCCTCAACAGGAGGTAAATCTTCATGTTTTTCAAGATCCTCTGGCAAATCTGTTGCAGTCAGTAGTGAAGGTGATTATTGCAGTATTCAGTGATGAAGGAGATCATGGTCAATTATGTTTTTGGATGCCTAGTTACCAGTATCTGTTGTTGACCAGAAGATTTGATCAGGAGAATCAATCAAGGAGGCATCTACTTGATTGGTTACATTGGAAGACACACTATACATGATTGTACATATTGCATTAGTATGCAGGTGGCTGTCATCATAATTTGAAACCCTCGAATCTTGATGGACTGCTGCCATTGAATAAGTTTTGTCAGTTCTTGTTTTAGTTAAGTTAGTCATGAGTCATTTCCTTTTGCATTGAGTCAGTTTTTTCAGTCATATTGGTTTCATAATTAAGTCGGTTTAAGTCAAGTTTCAGTCAATAAATGTGTCGAAGTCTTGTGTTGTTTGTCGAAATAATGACTCCATAGCCCAATGGACGAAGGCATTGTCTAGCTCTTCCAGAGATCTGTTGTTCTTGGCACCTCCAAGGAGCTACCATCCCCCATTGGAGCCAATGTTAGTGTCAGTCTTGTCAGTCCTCCGTCAGAGATCAAAACTCTTTCTGCATTTCATTTTTAGGTGTCTCGCTCGTTTCACTCAATTACATTTCGCTAGGGAGCATGCCATTGTCTGACGGAAGGGTTTGGTGTTCTTGTTTCCCTCATGCTTGTACTTGCCCGGGCTAGTCAAAATTTCTCTATGTTCATCAAAGGTCATTTCAATCATTCATAGTCATTATGCTATTTTGGTCAAAAAGAGTTATTTTCAGAGTCTAGGTCTAGTGGTTGGTCTTCAAACATGTCGAATAATGCCCGCAGGCCATGAGGATGGTTTTCGAAGAGGTTTTTAGTTCAAAAGTTCATCATCAAACACATTTGAGGACATTTCTTGTTCAAAACTTTGTTTTGAATAAGAAATTGTTGAATTCATTTTTTGTAATAATCATGTATTTTTTCCGCCATGGAGTTTTCAAAGCAGGCTCTGGTTTTCCTTTGCCAAACATCAATGCCAATATCCCTGGCAAAAACAACCAAGTTCATCAGCTCAAAACTCAGAAAGTCAGTGAGAAAGAAAGTCAGTGAGAAATCCAAAGGATAGAAGTTTCATTAAATGATAAAGTGCCAAAATGAAAAACATTACAAAATGGGTTTTGGAGGAAGAAAAAATCAAATCCAACTCTTGCAAGATATTTCTCCAAGTTATATAAATCATTTGTGTCAAATTACATTCATAAAATCTTATAGCAAAGTCGAATTTGGAGGTTGAAGAACAAACTGCAGTTTGAAAGGCCGTGACTGTGTTAAAAGTTGGAGCGCGGTGCATACAACAAGTGGTGCGGTGCACTGAAGGAGCGCGGCGCATTGGGCGCGTTCATCCCGTGTAAATTATAACGGGCGCGGCGCACCGGTAGCGCGCGGCGCATACAACCTACCACCCAAAAATTTCCAGAACGGCCTCCAAACACCAAACTCGTGCCATTTTCTCTTGAATTCAAGTAGGTTGAGCTCTCCCATCGTTGATTCGCACATGCAAATTTATGGTGTTTGTCATGGTTGATGTGTTGAGCTTCCCAATAAATAAACAAACCCTATTATTTTGAATGCCTCACATATAAGTTGCTGTTAGGGTTTCAAAGATTGATTGTCACCAAGTATATCCCTTCTTCACCACTTTCTTCTCCCCTTGACTCCATTTCTTCCCTGATGTCATTAAATCCCTATCTCCTAAAGGTATGAAACCCCTATTCCCGATGTCTTTCCACCTATTGTCAAATATAAAATTCTCCAATACCCACACCTCATACCCTACACAATAATTCCTAATCCTACACCTCAAATCCCTCAAAACCTTTCTACCTTTCCCTAATCCCTATAGTCCCAAAGGTCCCTAATTCCTCACTGTTTTTCCCCCATTCCTAATAGTCCCTGTTACTTTTTCCCTTGGTGGCAGATTTCAATAATTTCTCAACAGCAGTTCAGCACAATGACCAACAGGGTTTTCTCCAAAGCAGTGTTCATAGCATCAATTATGTCATTTGATCATTCATCCGACTATGAGGTGGAAACTCAAAGTGACTCACCCACAAAAGAACATGCACCGCGTAGGCCTCATAAAAGTGGCATACATGTTAGAGAAGACCGATCACCCTCACAGAATTACAGGCATGCCCTCTTGCCGTCTCTTGTTTTAAGTTTCAGTCATGCTATGAGTTTTGTGAAAAGGTTGCAAATGTTCGATTTCAGCATGAGTTGGTTCGCTTGTTTGTTCTACATTTGCATGGTGCTCAAGTTACTTTGGCCGGTGTCACTTTCACATTAACACCGGAATCTATCTCATTAGCTACCGGCATGCCCAATGTTGGAGAAACATGGAACAAGAGACAAAAGGTTGATCGACAACATTACGAGCCTTATATTAAGCCCGGATTCTTGAGGCAACTTAAGAGGGTGTTTCCCTTCCGATATCTTAAAGATGAATATGCCCCTCTAATGAAGTTAATTATGAAGTATTTTAGTTGTGAAGGCCGTTTCTTCCGGTTATATGCCTATCACATCAGGTTGCTCATGCATTTCACTCGGGTACGCATGATGAACATCCCATTTTTCATATGCCGAAACATAGAGAGGATGACTGCCCTTGTACAGCACGAGACCCCTGAGCAACAGTTCAATAGCATTTTCCATTTTGCTCTCATCAAGATTTTGGTGGTGCATCAGCTTGAGTTACAGGGTATCACATGGGATGATTTCATCTCTCGTGATTTTTTCAGAGCTCCACCGGGACCTTCAGATGCTAGATTTGAGACAGGTGGATCTTCTCATCAGTATGAGCGTCATGAGACTGTTAGTGTGCCAGTATTCATCACGTATCAGAAGGGCACTAGACCTTTGTTTGTAGCAGCGAAGCGAGTGTTATCTCCACCCGGGGTGGAAGGGGCCTCGCTTCCGACATCGACACCGCAGGTACAGGACAGAGGCAAAGGGCCATCAGGTGAACGAGAGACCGACTTCATTCTCATTCATGATGATGATACAAATGTGGAGAGTGCCAAACTTAGAGGGATCATCCAGGAGCAGCAAACAGAGATCAAAGCCTTGTCTCTCAATTTGGAGAGGGCTAAGTGGATTATCAGATACTTGGAGTAGAGGAATAAACAACTCGAAGACCAGTAGGAGATCATGGAGTTGCAAAACATCCGCGAGAATCGCTGATCTGCCCAACAGAGGAGGGTTGAGCTCACTCCATTAGAGCAAGAGATTAATGATGACCGAGAGTCTTGGCTCGAGCGGATCAACATCCACCTTGAGAGATTGCTGGAAAAGGCCGACAAGGACAAATCATTATTGAGGCATATGGTTTATCATTATAGGGCACACAATATGAGTTCCAAGGCTCGGATAAGGAATTTGAAGGCGAAATTGAGGAAGGCAACAAAAAGACAAAAGAGGCAAAAATAGTAAGGTCGGCTCCGAATCTTGGCCGAAGCCTCTTTGGCCCAGCATGACACTTCATAGAGAAGCTCCAGCCCAAATTTCAAGAAATTTGGAGCATTTTTGGTATTTTGACAAATTTTTGTACAGAAAACAGGGTTTTTCTCCCTGTGCGCCGCGCCACCTGGCGCGCGCTTTTGATAGGGAACTCCAAATCACAAAAAGTTTATATTTTTGGATTTGTCATGAAAAATCATGACTGCTGGTGCATGGCCAAGAAGTTTGGGCAAGTTTTGAGTCCTCAGGAGGTCAAAAACACCCAAAAAATGACCTCTCTGCCCCTATTTTGACACACAGGAAGCAGTCTTGGGAGATTGAAGTTTTGGAGGGGCAAATGAGAACCAAATTCAGAAATTCCACTTGGGTTGGAAAGTAGACAGGCAGGGCTTTCTAACTAGCACACTTGGGCCCAATTTGGACTTGAGCAAGTGCCTCAAAATTAGCTCCAAAGTGGCGCGACGCATACATCTTTTGGCGCGGCGCACAGAGCCCGAAAGGCCAAATCACTTCCGCTCCGTGAAAATTCGACTTGCAATTTTCTTCAAGTGGGCCCGTTCATTAACAATACATTTTTCCCAACATCAAAGGCAAAGTTTAAAAACATTTTCATTAAAGGTTGGCTTCTATCCAAGTGGCAAAAGGAAGGCGAGCAATCACCTAGGAGATCTACGCTACATTTTTGTTTGTTTTTTATTGGTCATTAGAGAAATTAAAGTGAATTACTGCTTCTGTTACTGATGGTTGGCTTTTCATTTCCAGTTTGTAATAATTTAAAAAACTCCCCAACTTTGGGTCGATCCACTTTCTGATAGTGAAGCTTATTTATTGTATGAAAAACCATTTGCAAAGGGGTTGGTTGGAGTTTCTGGGAATAGCATGGAGAAAAACCTAGCATTTTCATTGTACAGTTTTGGCTTGGAGATTAATAGAATGATGCAGCTCTGATTCATGAGATCCCTGTGGTGTGAGTTTAGCAATGTGTTTTCTTTTCTATGTTTCATATGTATTCTGTTATGTTTGCCATCCATTCATAATCATTTCTGGTTGAATGCTCTTAAGTAGGAAAGGTAGAATCCAGTTTCATGCTCTGCCTTGTAAAGCATTCATATTTTGTGTATTTTCTTCTGTCTGAAAAGGATTCATGCGTATGCCCTTTTTAGCTTTTCTCAACAGTCTTTCCACTCCATTTTATTTAAATCTGATTGCTAAACCTCCCGCATCTCTTGCCTCACGAAATATTTTGTGTCTTTGATTTAATTTCCCAGCTCATGCGGTCCATTTGGTCCCACATAGCCCAAAAAATTCAGTCATTCAAAAAATTGCCTCTTTTCCATATCTATTTACTAGCCTAAAATCAGTATTCATTTTAAGTCATCTCAGACCATATTGTTTATTCTTCACTGAGCGTGACTCGGAGAGAGCCCTCTCCTGTTCTGGTAGGGCTGGCTACCAGACTGAGCGTGGTTTGTGGTTACCCTGAAATTTTGCCATCCTTCAGCCTAAGGCAGATTTAGGCTCTAACATATCTCACATTAAGTTTAAAATTTTGAAAATATTACTGTGGATTATTGACAAATCTGGCTGCTTAAGAGTCGAAAATCTGTAAATATTGTAAATTTTTAATTGGTTTTAGGGTTTTTAGGTTTGTTTCTTTCAGGGTTTCCATTATGCAATCTGAAGTAGGAAGGGTTTAAAGGTTTCAGTTTCTCTGCCGCTCAAGGAAATTTTTTATTTTTTTGACCAAAAAGCTCAAATTTTTATATGCTGTCCATATTAGCAAACCTTTCCGTTGCTCATACCTGCGTCCCTCACTCTGTCAAACGCAACCTTCCTTATGCTGCCCAACAAACCCACACTACTTGTCTCCCGCAACTACATCCTTCTGTCGTCGTTCTATCCATACGTGAACCCTTTCCTCCTGAAATCTCGCTTCTGTTGTTTGCTCTCGAGCCCTCGATCTCCCTTCCGTCCAAGCAGCGCTATCTCCAAACCTGCATGCTACCCATCACTCTCCTCATTCTCTGCTCTATTCATCGATGCTCTCTAACGTCGCCAGCGTCCTCCAATCCGCAGCTCGATCTTTCCTTCTCTGCCCTCCTCACGCTGTCTGACCTACACACACCCACGCACAATGTAAAAAACTGTGAAATGATACGACCCCGTGGGAAAACGCGTTATAAGTTTCGATTTTTTTTAATGACGGGTTAGGTTTTTTCTGGTTGATATGCATGGTAAGTTAAGATTATAGGTTTAATTTTATTTAAGTCTGAGTTTTATTTTAGGATTTAGATTTAATTTTCATTTTAGTTATAGATCAAATGTTCATTCTTTTGATTCTAGTGTAGCTTTTAGTCTTTGATTTCATTTTTTAATTGTATATATTTATTTAGTTTAGTTTAAAAAAATTAAAGTTTCATTTAGTTTATTTAGAATTTAGTTTGTTTTTTATTTTATAAATCAAAAATCATAAAAAATATATAATAAACAAAAAATTTAAAAATCAAAAGCATAAAAAAGTTAGTCCTTATTTAGGATTTTTGCTCTATAGTTTAGATTTTTAGATTTTAGTTTAGATTTAAATTTTATTTTTTTAATTTTGTTTTATTTTAAGTTTTAAATCTAAAAAAATTTTTTTTTTTTTCTGAAAAAAGACTAATTAAAAATTGGAAATTCTTTTTGAAGTCTTTTTTCCGTTGTGGTATAGTTAATGAGCTTAAAATGTTTATATCTAGAGATTAACTATTTGAAATCTGGTCAGCGTTTAAATTTCGTGGTTGCTTAAAGCTTTTTATCTTTTAAAATTTAATTGCTGGATCCTTATTAAGGTGTTGTGCGTCTGTTGAATACCTTGCATTCTACTTGGGTGATTTGATGATAAATGATCATTTTACAGGGTTTATATTTCTGCAACATTTAACAAATAATTATTTAATCATTAACTGCATAAGGCACTCTTACATTAACTCCTAAAATCAATCAAGTACTGGTATTGCCTTGTTATGTCTCCCAACCCAATTGGTCCACAGTTGGTCTTCATTCATCCCATAGGGTCTACCCCCCTTAGCCTCGGGAGACGGCTTAAACGGAGAGATCGGGGATCAGGGTGACAGCCCCCAGTCTGAGCGTTGTCGTGATAATCTATGCGACAACAGAGTGGATTTACAATTTGAATTTTGAGTCTTAGAGAATGACAACGTGAATATAAAACTTATGAAATTTGATGAAACATAGTGATAACTCTCAGACTCTACTCTAGAAGGAAAAGTCCTATCCTCAAATAGGAGAACCTAGAGGAACAATAGGAAAGCTACCCACTGTTACCTTGGTAGCCATGCCCCATGCTTTAAACTAATGAAGGAAGACAATACCCCAACCTTTTAGGGAATTCCTATGGTGTATCTAGCCTAACCAGTTGTAGCAGTGCGAGTTATTCAAGGTAAATTGATTTAGATAATTTATCAAGTTTATTTATTCTTAATGATAAAAGGAGAGTGCAAGCATGTGAATAGTTTGTCAATTTACCAATTGTCAACAAGCCCTAAAGGATATGAGATGAATATGCTCATTTAAGGTTATGCTTGTTAAAGTAAATTGCAATTGAGAGATAAGTTCTACTCTATAGCAATGTTGCAGATATCGTGGTAATATTGTAATTATCATGATATTATCGCCAAACAACCCCTCGTTGATATTATCATCATAAATTATTGTGATAATTTCCTTGTTTTTGACTTTATCGCAATAATTTAATTTATTGCAATAATTTAGGTAATTATTGTGATAATTTGGAAATTATCGCCCTATCCCTGTTAATTTCAACTTTTTACCATTTTTTTCTTTTAACCCTAATTTTTTAAAAGTGAGTTGGGGAATTGAGCTGTGAAGATACTCTGCCTATTTCCATCAAGCAAACAAGGAGAAATCTATTGTTTTCATTCCCCAAGATTCATCTCATGAGATACATACCCTAGTAGTTAACGGTAATATTAAATTCTTAAGATAAAAGCCACATTTTCCTTTATCTTTCATTTTCATCATTTTACTTAAATTTGTAACATTACCATTAATTGACTTAGAATGTTTGAGAGTGGTTCCGACCACATTGGATTTCATATGGAGAAAGTAGAATTTTAGATTGCACTCAAAATCCCACAGACTTAGTTTTGAGGATGTCAGGATTGGCGGAATTGCAACGTTTCTACTGGACTCTATGAAGTATGAGGGTATGGAACTAACATTTAATCAAGATCACCAAGCCCTCTATGTACCTGGATGTTGGTGGCATTGATTGTTGAGCTCCTCCTTTGTGATCTTAGTAAATTTGTACATTTCACTCAAGCAAAATCATTGATTAGGATGTTAAGCCTTTTCTATCTTATTTTAATGCTTAGTGGGTTATCTTGATGAGTAGGATCCCAATATAGGCAATGATTTTTATGTTATGTAGCTATTTGTTGTAGCATGATTTCTTTGGATTTCAGAGGCCATTTAGAGCCTCTCTGTCTCTATTTATCTATTTTGATTCAGAGATGGATTACACTCGGTGATATTTTGGTTATATGCACCCTTCCTATACACATGAGAATGTTTGCATTTTTGTGTATAATAATTTGGATTCATATGGATGCACATGAATTATAGGTTCTTTTCAAAATTTGAATATTTTATGTATTTTTTCGTTGATCAATCCTTTGGTCCAGTTTTGATAACATTAATGAGGATGATATGACCACTTTCCAACAAGCAAACAAGAGGAAATCCATAGTTTTGATAACATTGCTGAGGATGATATGACCAATTTCCAACAAGCAAACAAGAGGAAATCCATTGTTTTCATTGCCATGATTCATCTCATGAAATACATTTATCTTTGTTTTGATATAATTTTGCATCATTCTATTAGATCTTATGACTTATGCCAAATATCATATTTCAATATCTATATCTGATTTATCACCTGACATGTTATACATCTTATATATCAATTTTATATTCATATTTATGTAGCAATGTGTTTGTTTGACGTCGATGTTGTTTTATAAGCTAAAAAATGATTTTTATTTTTTATTTTTTAAGTTTCCCGATAATTTCTGATATTTTCCCCAATATTGCCAACAATTTCAATTTTGGATCCCTGGCGATAAATTGCCAACAACAATAAATGTAACATTGATCTATAGACCATACAGCGCAAGTGCTCAACTGCTCCATGATATCTAAAATGTATCCAATGCATTGAGTGCTGTTCTAGTTATGCAATAAGAAATCATGAAAATGACGCTGCTGTTGTGAAGAAATATTTCCAGAACTATGGATTAGATTTAAAACTATAACATAAACCATAGTTACTCTATCCACCAGATGTGCTGTCATAAGAATCTGCTGTGTAATGAGATTAAAATCTTGTGAAACTGCAAGATATCTTTAAAATTTCAATGAGCAGCATTGATTGGAGGAAAATGCCATGACATTCCACAGGAATACTGAAGAGGCTACTCTAAATAAAGTACTGCTTAATAGAATTTGCCCTTCATGAAATGCTCAAAGTTTACTGTTTAAATGTTGAACTTCCCAAGAAATATACCATCTGTTATAATTTAAGGACAAAAGTAAGTGGAATGCTTTTGTCTTTTTGCAAATTATTCATACCATTAACACTTAAGTCAACACATATCCTTGATTGCAAACCAAGTTAAACAACTTGGAATAATAGCATCGATGTATATGAACCCAGGTTAGACTATGCACGGATTTAAATATTCAATTTAGTTACTTGCATATTTATCCATGAAAGAAATCAATTCAAACCACTTAGTCATCCTCAAATCCATTTAATTTGCAGGTAAAGAAGATGTGAAACTCAGATTAAACCTTCAAACTGGAATCCTATATAGAATATTTAATATTTATGATATTTTAAGCCATCACATAACAAATGAATAAATCTTGATTTGTTAGCACCATGGTGTGAGTCACTGAGGTTATCATGTGAAACCATTAAAATGACCAGCACTCAAAAATGTGAAACATCTCATCAAATTAAGATGTTCTAGTAAATGAACCATTGATTTTATTCCAAAAATGGATATGATTATTAACATGTGAAACGTCCTTCAAAAAGTGCATATGAGATAATATGTGGTGAATTTACTGATCAATCCCATTATGCCATAAAAGTAATGGGGATGCCAGCACGTAAATTGAATGAAAATAGTGTTCAAAAGCATAAAAGACACTAGTGTCGAGGTACTGTTTTGCCACTGTTTTAGAAGGCCTTATACAACGATAATATTGTTTCATGTCAACAGTGTTCAAAGACCATAAATGTTGTCAAAATTAAAACAAGTTACTACAACCAGATAGGACAGGTTGCCATAAAAAACACTAGCTAGAAATTACGTTTTAAAACACTTCACAATAACAATTATTTACATCAATTGTGCTTGTTGTCTGTGTATGTAATGTTCCAAACTAGGAAAAACAGTAATATGCAAAGCAAAAACAAATTCAACACCAGAAAATTGAAACCATCAGCAAACACCCATATAAACTCAAGAAGTAAGAACCAGCTGAGCCATTTTATTAATCACTTGGAGCAAGTACAATAGTGTGGAAGAAGTGCACCTGGGCTTGCCTAAATGGCAAGCGTGACAAAGCCCAGGTGATCAAGCAACAAACCCAAATGCTAAACAACTGCTGCTCCAATGATGCTCTTTGCTGCCCAGAAATCTGCACTATCTGCTGGAACCCCATCTCTGATGCTCAGAAAATTCTGCAAAATTAGCCTCAATCTCCTGAACCAAAACCCACCAAAACCCAGAAAAGGTTTGGCCTAGTTCTGGCCCCCGAAATTCGGCCCCCAAATACCATGTCCTCCTCCAAGTGTTGGGAAATATGGCTTTCCTGTAGCTTGCTGGAAAAGCCCCACAAATCACTCCCAAAGGCTGAGATACTCTCCTCCAAGGTTTCCCTTATTTCTCACGGCAATCTCCAGCTCTTCAACTCCACCCTCAAGCTCCCACATGTGCCCAGTGAGAGCCCTCTGCACAGGCCCAGGTAGTTGCAAATTGTGCTGCCCACTAGCAACAATCTCTGGTTCTGAAACTCCAACAAAATGCTGATCCTCCACTCAAGCTCCAATGCCAAAATTCTCTCAGCAAATGCTGCCCGGAAGTTCTCGAAACACCCCCTGCGTGCTCCCTTCCTGTGTCCTCCAGAAACATGCACTAGTTGATCCAAAATCTAAAAGATGAGCTTTGAAATCCCTCCAGCTCTCCTCCAAGGTGGTACAAATTACCTTCCTAGAGTGGCACTCGAAGTCCCCTGAAGAAAGGTTGAGTTCTCCGCTTGGAAAATTCGGTGCTAAACAAGAAGTGTAACCCAGCTAAGCAGCTTGAGCAACAAAGTGAGTTTGATAGTCAAAAGACCCCTTGAGTAGATGAGCCCCTCCTATTTATAATTTCATCGGCCTTTCCTCCCCATGTGGGCCCCTCTTCCTTGACTTTGATTTTCTCTCTAAGGCTATTTCAATTCCACACTTAGCCAAGTGCGTTTTTCCCATGTGGGTGGCCCCCACATTCCACTAACAAAATAATTCAGCCTCTTTCTCTCCTAAGTCCTTAAGTCAAAATTTGGATGGGTTCCAAGGTCACCAAAAATTATCCAAAATTGTGGGAAATTAAACTTGTGACAAAATAATTTAGGAAGGGACATTACATTGTGAAAGGACTGTGAAAGAGATATATCATAACATAAAGAATCTCAGTTTTATTACCACTGTCCACAACTGCTGATGAAACCAGAACATGGGAATGATGATCTTCTGAGTCGCTTACTAGAGTTCTGCGTTGATTTGCTTTGGGTTGCATTATTGGCACTAAGTATGTTTAGACATTGCAAGATTGATATGTCTCAAGACAAATTTTAGATCCTTAAACAAATCTTTATCACCATTGCCAGCAGTGAAATTTTAGTGCATCATTTGATGTTTTCTATTGATAACATATGCACCGACTTACAAGCTGATCAAGATCTGAAACACATGATGGTATTAAGTGCCAAATCACCCCTCAATATTATGCATCGACATGCTTAAATTAAAGTTTAAAATTCTGAACTCAGCGTTGACGTCAATATGAGAGCTGATGTATTAAATTTCTTCATATGATTTATGTTTTTAGGTGAGCGCTTAAGATCATATTATGCCATAGAAACATTACCATGAGCAAGACATTAGCTTAAAGAAATGGAAATGAGTGCTAAAGATGTGCAAGCTGTTTGCTTCCTTAGTAGTGTTAAAATTTAAATACCAGGTCTGATTTATTTTTACCTCAACAGTTATTTTATATCCAGAAAATTATTCATGCGCAAATAAATTTTGAAATTGCATTGAAAATAAATTCACTGATATTTTAATTTTTCAGAAATAAATTGCAGCGGAAATAAATAGGAGAATATCAAAATAACTACAAGAACAACAAAATGTTTCTGCCTAATAATTTCCCTTCATTTTTATTAATCTGGAAAACTTAGGGTTTGACCCACAGAGAAATACACAGAAATTACAGCAAAAATTTAAACTTGGAAATGGTCCACTGGATTTTTGGGCAAAGGAAATCAGCTACTCTAGAAGATGACTTGGCCCTAGCAAAATCTCAACTCCTGGTTGGAGTCTCGGATGCCAGCTTGAAATCTCAGTCTCTCTCCAAGTTTCGGCCTGCACAAAATCTCAGCGTCTACTTTCCGCCCAAGTCTTTGCCTGTCTCCTCAAACTCAACCCTCACAAATTCTCCTTCCGAAAAACCCTTGCTGCGCATTTTTGTTTGCTCTTCAATCATTGAGTCTCTCACTCCTTAAGAAGTCTCTTTGTCAATTACAAATGTGTCTTCACCTTTCCCTTAGGCTTATTTTATAATTTCATCTTGGGCCAAATCTCTAATCCTCAATTTCCATAGTGATAGATGATTAGGATTAATTCCTAACCCGCTTATTGTTAGATATTGTAATTGTTGAAATTTGTAACTAGGCTCGGTCTTCATAATATCTTATGTACTCTTGATTTTATATATTAGATATTGTAATTGTTGAAATTTGTAACTAGGCTCGGTCTTCATAATATCTTATGTACTCTTGATTTTATATATTTGATCTAAAAGAGAAAGAATATATTATTATCATTTTTATAAAGCATGGGGTTTCATGCTCAAATTCAATTTGTTTTAGGTCAAAGCACCCATTGTGTGCTTCTAGGATTTGTCATCATTGTATAAGGTCAAAAGAGTCATTGTCATATGTAATAGACCCTATTGGGCATCTTGTATCAAGTCAAAATAATTATTTTTGAGTCAGATGTGTTAATGTATCCCTCTAAGACCAAGTTGGCTTGCAAAGAAGAAGTTGGCCTCATTAAGGGAATTCACACTCGTAGAAAGCCTATATATAGGAAGCATTCAACCTCATTTGAAGAACACATCCAAGCAAGTTTGTTGAAGCTAAAAAGGAAGACAAGAAGTCAAGAAAAAAAGAAGGAAGATCTATGGAAGAAGAAATTAAGGACTGAATCCTAGTTTTTGTCTCCTTTCTCTCACGTGTGCGAAGAAGAAGCTAAGGTTTCTGCAGTGTCAAAGTTGAATTTTCTGACCTCTCAAGAAGGACCAAAATCCAAAGTAAGGAAGCCTATTTGATGGTCTACTAGCCTAGAAGGAAGAAACATCTCAAGCAAAGAATAAGAGGAGACCAAGAAAGGTCCTAATCACTCACACGTGCGAAATTGCAGTTTTTGGAAGGTCGAAGTTGCAGAAGTTGTTGGGGGTCGGAGTTGCAATAGGTGCTGGAATGTCGAAATTTGTTGTTGGACACTGTTTAAAGAAGGCATATCAAGTAAGGAGGTTGACTTGGTCTTGGAGGGGTCTCAGTCTTGGGTCTAAAGGTTTTGGAATTCGTCATTTGAAGATTCTATAATAAGAGAAGAATTTCTTGTGGTTTTTCCTCTCTAGGAGAGGTTTTGGCCTTGGCTAGCAGCCTACATCTTGTGTCCATTTGTTCAATTGATCGTCATGTTTTGGTAGTTGTTTGATGATAAGAACACCATATAAGTACAAGAAGTTATAGTAAAAGAACGTCACAAGAAGTTATCAAGATTAGAGAAATCACACCTGATCTAGCTGCCCTAGATTTATCAATAGTAATGATGATTTCATTGTGCCGAGAGACGCTCTCCGAGCAATGAATAAATCACACTGCAATTTTTTACAAATAAAATACGTTGCGGAAAATAAAACTGGAACTGAGAAATATAGAGAGCGCACACAATAAAAATGACATCGTTTTTTTTGACAAATGTCCCCAGAAAAACCCAATGTGGGAAAATTGGTGCAACAGATGAGGGTTTTATTATTATTATGCAACAGTGAAAATATGAGTACAATCTGGATACCAAACTAGCTATCCACATTAAGATAATCTGGCCAAAATTATTAAGGGAGATTTTCCCTTCTCCACAAGCAATACCGACACAACCTGCCTTAGAAAACTGGCCCTCCAAGAACCCTTGCGCAGATCCTCACATGCACAGTATGGAATTGCCTCTGATAACATTGCTTTTACACTTTCTTCAGTGGATTTGTTCTTTCTTTCTGCACTCCATTTTGTTTGGGATTGTATGGAACTATCAACTCCCTCTTAGTCCTAGATTCCTTACAGAATGCTATAATCTCTTTGGATGTATATTCTCCTCCATTATCAGATCTTAGTTTCTTGATTCTTCTTTCTGTAAGGTTCTCCACTTTGGCTTTGAATTCTTGAAATTTAGTAAATACTTCATCGTTGGTTTTAAGTAAACCCAGGTCTTTCTTGAGTGATCATCTATGAATGTGACATACTAAAGATGTCCTCCAAGTGATTTTGGAGTCATAGGGCCACACACATTTGAGTGAATGAGATCCAAGATTTCTTTCGACCGCGAAGCACTGCTTCCAAATGGTCTCTTGGTATTTTTTGCCCAATGCACATCCTTTGCAGACACCTTCATGATCCTC
Organism: Pinus taeda; assembly: GCA_000404065.3. Classification (NCBI taxonomy): domain Eukaryota; kingdom Viridiplantae; phylum Streptophyta; class Pinopsida; order Pinales; family Pinaceae; genus Pinus; species Pinus taeda. The sequence goes on along the minus strand of APFE031147455.1, from coordinate 156,009 downwards.
CTTCAGATTTGGTATACCATCTACTATGGAATTTAGAGTTGGTAGTGTCTTGAAATGTAAATGACCAAACCTTCGGTGCCAAAGTTCACATGGACTAATCTCAGTGTGGACTAGGGCATGGTTTACGAGAGATATTAATCTGTAGAGCCTTCCTTCTCGGATGCCAATCACTTTTGCTTGTTCTATGTTTGATCCTTTTTCCCATACAACTACTTTACCATCAATGAAGGCTACTCTATCTCCTTTATCTTCTAATCTTGAAATAGAAAGTAGATTTTTGTGCAAACCTAGAGCAAACAAATTGTTGTTGAGGTGGATGTTGCTTCCATCTTCGAGCCTTATGGATGATGATCCAATGCCTTTCATTGGATAGCTTTTGTTGTCTCCAAGTTCCATAGAGTATGCGGATTTTCATTTTGACAAGGTCTTCAATTGGTGGGAGTGACCAGTGATGTGCCTTGATGCACCACCATCAATCACCGAGATGTCTTCGCCTTGGAATATTCGAGAGAGAGCCGAGAAGAATCCCTCATTTCCTTCTTTGAGTGATGCCTTCTTTGAAGAGAATATGAGACTCCATATTTCTTTGATACCTTTCTTGAGAAGGCTTGCAATCCTTTTGATGACCTTCTTCATTGTATATGGGATCTTCATAATGCCCTTAGAGAACCAAAGCTCCAATACCATGTTGAGAATTCAATAGGGCAATGTATATGTTAATTCTCTTAACTTGATAATTGTTTGTGTTACCTTTTTACTTATTAGCTTTGATCTTTCTTATTCAAATGTGCAATACATCAAACAACTACCAAAATAGTAAGAACAATGACACAGTATATACGCTGCAAGCCAGGGCCAAAACCCCTCCTCGTGGGGGAAAACTCGTGAAATCTTTTCTTATCTTTCAGATCTTTCAATTGACGAATACCATGACCTAGACTCAGTCAAATACTCTCCAATATCAAGTCTTTCTCGGCCTCCTGCTGAAATATCTTCGACCTCCCAGTAGATCCGAAATTCTCCTCCCCAACAACTGTTGTTGCTTCTCTAGGAGACTTTGATCTCCCTCTAACTACCTTCCGCTTGACCTTGCTTGCCTCGACTTGAGTCCTAGGGCTAGTAAGATGCCCTAAGAGACCCTCGCTTGCCTTCCTTCTTTCTTGGTTCCAAAATCGAACCTTAGACTAGCCCAACGCAAAAACCCTAACTTCACACTTCCAGAAGAATGGAGAAAGACCCAAACACTCGACTTTCTTCGTCCTTCTCTTCTTTGCACTTCCTTCTTCGATCTTCTTCTTCTGCCTTCTTTGCATAAGAGATGAGTGAATGAATGATCCAAATGGAGGACGAGTTCCTCTTATATATAGGCAAGGGTGGACGTGACTCTTCATGTAGGCCAACTTGACAACTGATTAGGCCGACTTGATCTTGGAGGTATTTTGACATTTTCAAGACAAAATATATTTTCTTTTACAATTTCCAATGTGCCCATAGGGTCTTCCATATATGACAATGACTCTTACACCAAGGACAAACCCTAGAAGCACTCAATGTGTGCTTTGACCTATAAAATAAAAGAACTTGAGCATGAACCCATGCTCCAATAATAATAATAATTCCTTTTACATTTTATATATACAAGAATACATTTCATACTAATGAAGACCGAACCTAGTTACACATTTTTCAACATATCTCTCCCTCTCAATTAGGGAGGATACATCAACCAAACCAAGCTTGTCTCTCAAGTACACAAGCTTCTTGTTTGGAAGTGACTTTGTTAATATATCAGCTACCTGGTCATCAATGGAGATATACTATAGCTGCAACACACCATTTTGTACTAGCTCTCGAATATAGTGATATTTGTTGTTTATATTCTCTGTCTTTCTATGAAACACTGGATCTTCAGGAAAATGTATACAACTGGTGTTATAAAAAAGTATCACTGTAGGGTTCATTGGTCCTTCAAACTTCCTCAACCATACTGCTTCTCTGCTAACTTCACAGGCTGCAACATATTCAGCCTCAACACTACTCAAAGCAACCGTGTCTTGCTTTCTGCTCATCCATGAGACCATGGAAGATCCCAAATTGAAACATCCTTCTGTAGTGCTCTTTCCATCTTGCTCACTGCCTCCCTAGTCAAAATTTGTATATCCAATCAGTTGGACATCATTCCTTCTATCATACTTCAGACAGTAATGGATGGTTCCTCGCAGATATCTCATAATATGTTTTGTTTATATCTAATGATCATGCTTCGGCTTCACTTGGAATTGACTGAGAACATTTACTACAAAGCATATGTCTGGTCGAGTATTCACCAAGTACATCAGTGAGCCAATAAGTTGTCTATACTTGGAAGGATCCACAGGGCTTGATTCAGAACTCCTTAGTCTCTTCAAGTTTGTAATCATCGGAATGGTCATAGGTTTGCAATCCATCATGTCAAACCTTTTCAGCATCTTGATCACGCACTTTCCTTGTCCTAAATAAACTTCATCAAGTCCTTGTCAAACTTCTAGTCCCAAATAGTAATGCATTAGCCCAAGGTCCGTGATGTCAAATTCTGCGGCTAGTTGCTTCTTACATTCTTCAATTCGACCTTCTACACTTGTCAAGAGAAGATCATCTACATATAGAAGAATGATTACGGGTTCTCCATCTACAACCTTGATATAAAGGTTTGGATCAACAGAACTTTTTGTGAAGCCTATTCTTTGCACGTATGCATCCATTCTAGCATACCATGCCCTTGGTGCCTGCTTGAGGCCATATAATGCTTTCTTCAATTTGCAAACATATGCCTTCCTATTGTTAACTTCGAATCCCAAGGGTTGCTCTATATAGACTTCTTCATCTATCGTGCCATTCAGAAAAGCAGTCTTGACATCCATTTGCTGGATGTTCCATCCCATCGATGTTGCCAGAGAGACTAATGAATGAATCGTTGTATACCTTGCTGTAGGATCAAATGTCTCTTCATAGTCGATGACTTCTAGTTGAGAGAAGCCCTTAGCCACAAATCTTGCCTTATACTTATTTATACTTCCATCTTCCACGTATTTGATCTTGTAGATCCATTTGGAAGTTACCACAGTTTTGTCTTCGAGCCTAGGTGTGATCTCCCAGACTCCATTCTTCATTATAGATTGATACTCTTCATTCATGGCATCTTTCCATTCCTGATGATTTACAACCTCTTCAAAAGTGGATGGTTTTGCTTCTATTAGTTTTATCATGTATGCAGCATACCCAAAATATCTCTTGGGTTTCTTGCTTTCTCTAAATGATCCTTTCGTTGCCCCATGATCTTCTGCATCAAGTAGTGTAGATTTCAACCAATTAGGTCTTTTCCTTGTTTCCGGGATGATCACAGGTTGAATAGGCTCACTAGGACCTTCTTCTTCATTGTGTGATTCTTCTTCTCTCTTGTCAACTTCTTCCTCAAAACTGGAAGTTCTTCATCATCAGAGTCTATGGAGAGTTCCTTTGATTTCTTGAATGCTATGCTTTCATCAAATATGTCATCACCATTGACTTCTATGTGATGTCCTTCCTTTGTGTAGATCCTATAGGATTTCGATGAGTTGTTGTATCGGACAAATGTTCCCTTCATACCTGATGGATTCAATTTCTTTCTTTTTTCCTTAGGTATATGAATATATATTGGACACCCAAAGATCTAGAGATGATCTATAGATGGATTCTTTCTAGTGAACACTTCCTCCGGTGTTTTGTTGTCTAGGGACCTCTAGGGACTTTGATTCTGAATGTAAATAGTTGTCTTCATGGCTTCTCCCCACGGAAACTTAGGTAGATCCTGATTGTGTAACGTTGCTTTTACAGTTTCTTCAATGGATCTATTCTTCTGTTCTGCAACTCCATTTTGCTCGAGATTATATGGGACTATCAACTCCCTCTTAATCCCAGACTCCTTACAGAATGCTATAATCTCTTTAGATGTATATTCTCCTCCATTATCAGATCTTAGTATCTTGATTCTTCTTTCTGTAAGGTTCTCCACTTCAGCTTTGAATTCTTGGAATTTTGTAAATACTTCATCCTTGGTTTTCATTAAGTAAATCCAGTTCTTTCTTGAATGATCATCTATAAATGTGATATAATATAGATGACCTCCAAGTGATTTAGGAGTAATAGGGCCACATACATTTGAGTGAATGAGATCCAAGATTTCTTTTGACCGTGAAGCATTGCTTCCAAATGGTCTCTTGGTATTCTTACTCAATGCACATCCCTTACATACTCCTTCATGATCTTCCTTCAAATCAGGTATTCCATTTACTATGGAACTTAGAGTTAGAAGGATCTTGAAATGTAGGTGACCAAATATTCTATGCCAGAGTTCACACAGGCTAATTTCAATGTGAACTAGGGCTTGGGCCACAGGAGATATCAGTCTATATAGTTTTCCTTCTCGAATGCCAATGACTTTAGCTTGTTCTATACTTGAGTCTTTACTCCATACAACAACCTTTCCATCAATGAAAGCTACTCCATCACCCTTATCTTCTAAGCTTGAAATGGAAAGTAAGTTCTTATGTAAACCTGGAACAAATAGAATGTTTGTGGAGGTGTATGTTGCTTCCATTCTCTAGCGTTATAGAGGTTGATCCAATACCCTTTACGAGATAGCTCTTGTGATCTCCATGTTCCACTGAATAAGTGGATTTTTCCTTTTGATAAGGTCTTCAATTGTTTGGAATGACCAGTCATGTGTCTTGATGCATCGGTATTGATTACCCAAATGTCTTCATGTTGAAATGTGCCAGAGAGAGCCGAGAAGAGACCTTCATCTTTTACCTTGATTAATACCTTCTTTGAAGAAAGTAAGAGACTCCATGCTTTCTTGATACCTTCCTTGAGATGGCTTGCTATCTTGGAACACTTCTTGATGAACTTCTTCATTGTAGAGGAGATCTTCATGATGCCCTTTCCTAACCTTTAGCTTTGATACCATGTTGAGAATTCAATAGGGCAATGAATATGTTAATTCTATTTAACTTGATAGTTGTTTGTGTTTCCTTTTTCCTTATTGGCTTAGTTCCTTATTATTATAATGTGAGATACATCAAACAACTACCAAAACAACAAGAACAGTGACACAGTATGTAGGCCGCAAGCCAGGGCCAAAACCCCTCCTCTTGAGGGAAAAACCTTGAAATCTCTTCTCTTCTTATAGATCCTTCAATTGACAAATACCATGACCTTGTCTCCAAGCTCAAGATCAACCACCAACTTGGCTTCCTGCTGCAAGAACTTTGACCTCCTACTACAAATCTGAAATTTTGTTTGCCCGACAATTGTTGCAACTGGTGTTGCCTTACTAGAAGACTTCGATCTTCTTCTTTGGGGCCTTTTCTTCCCTTCGCTTGCCTTTATTTGAGACTTAGGGCTAGAGAGATACCCTAAGTGACCTTCGCTTGACTTCTTTTCTCTCCTCCTTCCAAGATCGAACCAGAGATGACCCTTGCGCAGAAATCCTAGCTTCGTGTTGCATGTGGGAGAGAGAATTAGCCGAAATATTTCGACTTCCTTCGACCTCCTTTTCTTTGCATAGAATGAGTGAGTGAGTGATCCTTTGGAGGACGAGTTTCTCTCTTTATGTAGGCTTCTTTAAGGGGTAGACATGGCTCTTCACTTAGTCTGACTTGATAGCTTCTAGGTCGACTTGATCTTGGAGGGCATTTTGACACTTTAATGACAAAAATATTTTTTCTTTACAAGATACAACGTGCCCTTTGGGGTCTTCAATATATGACAATGACTCTTAGACCTAAGACAAACCCTGGAAGTACTCAATGGGTGCTTGACCTACAAAATAAAAGAACTTGAGCATGAAACCCATGCTCCAAATAATAATTTCTTTTCATTTTATAATTTACAAGAATACATTTCATACTTATGAAGACTGAAGCTAGTTATACATTTTTCAACACCCCCTGTCCACACTTTGGGTTGGGCCTAGAATGATGCTTGGAGGTTGATGCAGTTAAAAAGAAATGTAAAAGCATAATTTGGCCACTTACAACAGGAAATGTACCAAAAAATGCAAAAGATGTCCGAGACATAAAAATTTAGCGCCTGGGCAAAAGCCAAACATGAGCTCTACCTGCTATTAGTATGGCAATCACCTTGGTTTCTAGGGCCCCTATGAGTGCCCTCTGCATCATTCAGGAACCCATGATTGTCCCAACCCCTGGTGGGTGATGAACTGCCACACCTTAAGGAGGTAATCATTGCTACATTATATGCATCATGCTCTCATCCCCTGGAGCCTCGAGCAGTGAAAAGAAGAAAAATCAATAAAAGGCAAAAGGCATATGAAGAAGGGTGGAAAAACAAAGGTCGGGATAACTCATGTACCACGATTGCTTTGTCCTACATTCAGACACCCAAGGTGTGGGCTTCCCTCATCATAGCTCCCCTCGTACCATGGCCTGTGGCTTGGAACCTTCCCTCGAGCCCCACTCCATTCCATCATTATTTCACATGACACCTAACATTTGATGGATGTACCATGGACCTATCACTCGGAGGTTGAAACCACCTAATAGGGTCCTTCATTAAGCTCTCTTGTCGAGCAAGGTAACACCTGTACATTTTAAGGCCCATTTGGAAGGGCATGCCACTATGAAGTGTCCACTTCTTCCCTTGATTAACAAGCTTATTTACTCAATCGCACTAATGATTAATTGTACTAGAACATGAGGAGACACTTTGGATCTTAGACAAGATTGCAAGTGGGTTTTCATCTTGGACTTCGTCTCCCTATACAGGGTCCAAGCCTTTAGAGGGTCACAATGGCACTTGTAGGGTGAGCGTTGAGAACCATGGGCTTCCACCATTGCAGAGCATTGATTGCCACACCATGGGCCTCTTTAGTACCACACATTGCTTGTTTGTGCCTCAGTCATACAGAGGTGATGATGCACTTGGACCACGTTGCCCAACCGACAACACATTGACCCCCGACACTTGGCAATTGATCCAGAGCCTAGATGAGGTTTTGTCTTATCCGGAGAGACATGGAGGGCATGTGTCATCTTCTATCCCTCATTGATGGAGCAATGACTTGTTATGAAGCCACTTGGAGACCCATGATACCATTGCTTGTGCCCCACACCCACTTGGGAGCACCACATTATGTTTTGCATGGAAATCAATGGGCCATGCCCTTGATCATCATTTTTGGAACCCTCTTCTTCTTCATGGCACATTGAGGACTCATCATGGCTGTCCAACAACCCTTTCTACTCCATTTTGCGCTATTTTGCCCCTCTTGGTATTGCTTATCATTCACTCTTATAGCTATTTGGTGGGCTTGGTACCATAGACATGTTATTTCGCACATTAAAATAAATTTAGGGGCTCATTAGGCTAATTCAAATTTGTAGAGGCTCATATAAATAAAGTGGAGCCTCATCTGTATTGGATCATCATCACATTCTTGGATTAGCTATCTTGAAAAGAATTTCACACTTTTTCTTGGTCGCCTATTGGAGATCTCTTGATGCATTTCGATATTTTCAGAGTTGAAATTCTCGTTCTCTTGGAGCCATCTTCTTGATCTTGAATTTGGATATATCTCTTGTTGTCTTGTAAGTAATCTTATAGAAGATTTTTGCATGAAAAATGTCTAATATGTGGAAATTTTGTAACTAGCTTTATCTTTTGTGCCCTAGTTATTGAATATCATTGTAAAGGATTGTTAGATTGTAGATTTGTGTAGGTTACTCATTGATAACAAGTAGATGAATATTCCTAGTGGGTTAGAACTTGTTTTCTTTCCCTGAAAATCCATAAATCTTGGTCGGGTAAATGCTAGAGTGCTTGCTAGGGCATCATTTTCTAGCCTCCTTGAAGACGGTTTTGGCTGAATTTCGAATCACATAGAATCCATAGCTCTAGGACAAGGCATTGATTTGAGAAGTTTCGGGGATCACCCTCCTTTCTTTCTCTTTTTCTCTTTTTTCCAAATTTCGGCCCTAACCTAGACGGCTAGCTAAGGCTTGATGCGAGTTGCATTTGAGGGGTGACTTTGGAAAACCTTTTGTATAGGCTACTGCAGTGTTGTTTTCCCTACTGATCCTCCAATGTTGAGCCCTTTCCCACAGTGAGATTGGGAGAAAAGTCAAGCCCTAGTCATATCTCGGAAAATTATCTTGAACGTCTTGGTTAGTGGTCTCCTTGAGGGTTTCACACATAGTATTAGGTGGAGTGAATCATTTTGAATGCTTTCTCTAGCTACCTTGACCTAGTGAGCTCCTTGGAGGGCCTCCTCCTGCGATTTTCCGTAAACCCTAAGTCTTGTGTGGACCCAACCTAGGTCTCTCAATTTTAGCAACACATTTCTCGAAGCTATTTCTTATTTCAAAGAGCTTATTTGAGAGGTCTTATATCATTTTGGAGATCTTGACTCTTGGTACACCTAACCTTATGGTAACATCATAAACCCCTAGATCTTAATTCTTGCCTTTAGGTCTTTATTGGAATTGAGCTTCATTGAAGCAAGAAAGCCTTGTATTGAGCTTCTCATTTGAATCGGCCATGGAAATCACTACAGACCTCATAATTGATCCATCATCCTAAGTAAGTTCCTCCATACTGGGACTCCTGTCAATGAAAATTTGAGAAGAGAAGGGGACGTACGCTATGGTGACAGTGGGCCTTTGTCCCAGCTAGTTATTGTGCCCTCTAGCTCTAACCTATATACTAGGCCTGCTAGTTTGTGCAACAATAGGGCCATTTAGTGGGACAAGTGCCATGTGGTGTGAATGTGTTGGTGGATGGGAAAAGGGGGTGGCAAGCTTCACTGCGAGGAGTGTAACGCCATGTTGCTCGAAAGATCGTCCCTAGAAGTTCAGTGGGAAGCAATGTTGAGACCTGTCGATATTTAACTCTTGGGGTGATGTGGCCAAGGAGGGCCTGCACCTGCGTCCATTTAAATGAATAATATATGTGTGCATTTGTGCGTGTATGGGTTGGTCCATGTGGACTATAGAAAGGGGGATTGATATGTGACCCCACTATGAATGGGTTGGGTGGTGACAATCAATATCACCAACATCAAGGTACATAAAAGGCTTGATGCTCTTGATAAAATGTCAATCCCATACTATAATACATGATATAATCTAATGAAAATATTGCAATCCTACCAATCTTGGAATCCTGAAAATTGTAAAGTCTGTTGAGTTTAATGGGATGTGAAATTCTACATTCTCCATATTAAACCCATTGAGGTTGGAACCATTCTCAAACATCTTGAAACAATAGATGGTAATGTTAAATATTTAAGTAAAAGGACGACTTTAAGAATTTGGCATTACCATTAATTGCTAGCATTTTTGGTGCAAATTGATGGCGACACCCTCTTTTGAAGAAAATTTTTAGTCGTAGAGGCTTCTAGAAGTCCTATTAATTCATAATTAACCTCTAATTCGATATTAAAACCAAAAATTTGAGTCATGTCAACATCAAGGTACATAAAGGGCTTGATGCTCTTGATAAATTTCAATCCCATACTGTAATACATGATATAATCTAATGAAAATATTGCAATCCTACCAATCTTGGAATCCTGAAAATTGTAAATCTGTTGAGTTTAAATGGGATGTGAAATTCTACTTTCTCCATATTAAACCCATTGAGGTTGGAACCATTCTCAAACATCTTGAAACAATAGATGGTAATGTTAAATATTTAAGTAAAAGGTTGACTTTAAGAATTTGGCATTACCATTAATTGCTAGCATTTTTGGTGCAAATTGACAGTGAAACCCTCTTTTGAAGACTTTTTTTAGTTGTAGAGGCTTCTAGAAGTCCCATTAATTCATAATTAACCTCTAATTCGATATTAAAACCAAAAATTTGAGTCCCAACAATGAAATTTAGGCAAAATAGAACAATTTTTTTTGGAAATGCATTGTACATGCATTGACAGCGAAACCCTCTTTGGAAGAAAAATGTCCAGTTGTAAAGGCTTCTAAAAGTCTCATTAATTCATGATTAACCTCTAATTTGGTATTAAAACCAAAAATTTGGTTCCCAACAATCAAATTAGGCAAAATATAACATTTTAGTTGTAGAATGAAACGCGACTGATACAAGGGGGTGCACATTTCCTGCAACTTGTTTTTGTCTCGTGCGAAAAGAACATTGTCATTTATACTTTTCATTTTTCATGCAGGTTGCATCTGCAGTTGCAGAATTGCCTTCGGATATTCTTCAGTCTAGAGTTTGTAGATTTTGTGACAACCTTCCAGTCAAATTGAAGTTTGATTCTCTGAAGATTTCACAAATCATAGGCACCAAGGTATGCGTAATGAAGCAAAGTTTCAGCTTGAATATTTTCTACTTGCTCTCAATATTTATCCACTAAGCAAATGATATTTCTGTTCATACCCTCCATTATTGGTAGGCAAAGAGGGTTCCTCCACTTCCACCATCTTCATATTTGAGAGCTGCAAAACTTATAGGGAGTAAAGATGTTATTACCGTTGTACCTGGTCATTGGATTGATCCTGGAGTTGAAGTTGGGGCACTGGGAGAACGAGAGTTCAACTTAGAGGTTGGCAATTTTTCAATGAGTCTGTCTTTTTATGTTCTTTTGCTCTGGAATGATAATCTGGATTATTAATTGTATAGAAACAAGAAGAATATGGGTAAGTGGCTACCAGGATTGCCCTTTCATAATCTGTTAATCTAGAGGTTGGGCATGGCATCCGTCATGCAGGTTGCAAATATGCTTGAAAAGCAGCTGCGTGGAAATGGCTGGGAGGTTCTCCGGCCAGATCGAGATGCCCCTCTTTTGTCCTGGGAAGAATATCTGAATTGGGTGTCAAAGCAGGTAATTTGCTACTGAATTCTAATTAAATTTATTATGTAAGAGGGGATCTTTGCTCTTATTTATAATCCTTTAAAAATATGCCATGATTATGCTAGAGGTATCTTTTACGGGGAATTACATGCCTTGGCATCAGTAATCAGGACTCTAGAGATTTTTAGAAATGAGCAATGTTGAAACTAGATAGGAGCTATATCTCAAGCTTGAAAGCAGTCAGACCTCAGTGGAGTCCCTAACTATAGATTTCAATCTGCAGACTCTGAAAGGGATTCCAGTGGTTGAGATACATGGGCAGGTATGAACTTGGACTTTCAGTGGCTATTTATTGTGTAATATCAATATGTTAATTATGGTGCTTATTGATTACAGGGTTTATAAACATCTTTGCGTATGCAGGGATCATCAGCTGATTATAGAGGACTTGTCCTGGGAGTTATTGGAGATGATAGAGCTCCTTTGACTAAAGTACATTAAGAATGTGAACAGTTTTATGTGCAAAAATTTTGATTGGGTTTTTGGCTATTGATGATATGTTAATGGTTTTTCTTTCATAAAACACTCTTTTCTTGCTAATGGTTTTACCTATGAGTTGAACCCATGCTTAGACAAGACAGATAATTTCTTTAACTGGAAGTTAGTAAATCAATAATAGATATTTGATCTTATTGCTAACATTTCCCCTTGCATTTTATCAGGAACTTGCTTTGAAATTTGGTTATTTCCAAATGGATTGGAGGGAACTTGGTGTTCCTCGTCGAGGAGGAGTTATCATTGAGAGTTTCAATGCTGATGAGGTGAGATTTGTGATCACTTTCCAAGCTTGTAGGCTTGTTTGTAGCGTGTTTGCTAAACTCTCTTGTTTCATCTCAAGGTGTGTATAGAACCCTTGAGAGCATAGTTTGGATTTAATATCTTTCTTTAACCCAGGTTCTTCAAATGGCACCTTGGCATCGGAAATGGGCTGTGAGAAGGCTCTCTAATCGTATAGTTTCATCTATTGAACGAGCTAGCCGTCAGAATCGTGTTGCTCGTGGTATTTATGCAGACCTGGAGCTTGAAGGTGATCTTCTCCACATTGATGAGGATTAATTTCAAAGAAAATACGTGATTGTTTGAATAAAAGGAGGCTAGTATTTTTTTAATCGACTGGTTTACTTGAAAGCGTGTATAAGCAATGAAAGTTTATGGCAACTATGACCTAACTTCCCACGTATTATATTAATTTATTATGAGTCATTACATTTATCTCCCTTCATCATAAATCCATAATCTTTTACCTCATTTTTTTGAGGTTGGCCATCTCTTTTTTTCTCCCAGTTTTCTTTATCTTTAAAGTTAGTTGTTCACCTGACGGCTGGAGTGTCCAATCAAACATCGATTTTTGAAAATCTTACACGAATTAAATTCCAAAATGTCTCTGTTAATATGATGGACTATGAAATTCTGTATTCTCAAAACTTTTCTTTTATTGTGTGATAGGTCAAAAGCCATTTTGTTTTATTGTCTCAAGGAACTATGAAAAATTGGGCAGTATTTTTTACTCCTTTCATTTTGAAGCAGGGCTGCTCACTGAAGTTCTAGACAGTTTTTCATCATGATCATGCATTTTGGTTGTTTAGAAGAAAGCTCATTTTACCTTGAAACAAGGGGGCGTGCCAAGTAAGTTTTTCGAGGAAACGCTTGATAGTATGACTGTGAAGATTTAACCTGACATGGAAGATAATGTAGAAGAGTCGAGACATGACATTTCGATTGGGTAGAGAAGATACGTTTACAAGGAATTCCATTTGCACAGCGCTTATGCAAAACTGGAATTTGGCATTGAATAACCTAAATCCTCATTTTTGAGAAGCGAAGATCTATATAATGCAGGAATGAAGACAATAAATATATAAATACATTTTTATAATCTGTAAAAACAACACAAAAAATTCAGATGAAGAATCATAACACAGTTTTTTATATATATATATAAATATATA
>APFE031147455.1:97240-142289 GCA_000404065.3 Pinus taeda | reverse complement strand
AATGGTATGTTCTATGCTTAAAAGCAATTTTACTTCAATTTCTTTATTAGCCCAATATCAATGTCGAGTTTAACAATCACATCAACATGATAGTAAAATGTAGATAGAACATAAACATAAAAAATAGAAGACAGAGAAAGGAATCCAAGAAAAATATTTGTTGTCATAAATAATATGATCCATGTGGAGTTTGGCCTTAGTTGCCAATTTTAACAGTATATGTGACGGTTTAATAAAACTTAGCTAGGTGTTATTCACAAAATTTGAAGAATTTTTTTGAGAGTTTTAATAATTAGTTAAACTGAGAATCATATCAACTATCCATTTAATGAATAGAAAAAAATAAGTAATTGTGTAACAAATTTTACATATAGTAATGAAACATTCTAGCAGAATAGTTTAATTAATTTAAAATAATCAACTTCAAGATAAAGATTGTTAAATGGTTATGGCAAAATCTCTTTGGGTTAAGGTATATGTAGAGTTTCAATAAAAATTTCCCGGGCTTTGTTCACAAAATTTGAAGAAATCTTTTGAGAGTTTTACAAAAACATTTTCCAAGTGGAAAAAAATTAACAAGGAACATGTAATTATATTTGATGATCTTTAAAAGCTTAGAATTTATCCAATAGCACATATATTGAAATTTATAAATATTACTTGAAGAAAATTAGTAGTGAGACCATCATATCTCACCATTGTACATAAAAGACATAATACTCTTGCAATTACATAAAATAAACAACAAAACTGAAGGGATTAATATATTCTATATGAACTTTTGAACTCTATTTACAATTCAGTTAAGAAATATATACATTGTTGAAATGAAAAATGTTAGCACACAAAATTTAGTAGTGACATCATTGTACATAAAAAGCCTAGGAAATGTAATGATTATATAAACAACAAATGTGACATAGAATTACCTAAATCCTCAAAATACCAAGATATGGACACAGATCCTTATATTTTTGAGAAACAAAGATCTATATAATGCAGGAATGAAGACAATATATATATAAATACATTTTTATAATCTGTAAAAACAACACAAAAAAATTAGATGAAGAATCAAAACACAGTTATATATATATATATATATGACAAAAGGAGCTTTTTCTTTATATCAACTATCCATTTAATGAATAGAAAAATGTAATTAATTGTGTAGCAAATTTTACATTTAGTAATGAAATATTCTAGTGGAATAGTTTAATTATTTTAAAATAATCAATTTCAAGATAAAGATTGTTAAGAAGTTATGACAAAATCTCTTTGCGATAGGGTATATGTGGTGCTTCAATAAAATTTATCCATTTGACATTCACAAAATTTGAAAAAGTCTTTTGAGGGTTTTTACAAAAACAGTTTCCAAGTGGAAAAAAAACAAAGAACATATAATTACTATTTGATGATCTTTAAAAGCTTAGAATTTATCCAATAGCACATATATTGAAATTTATAAATATTATTTGAAAAAAATTAATATTGAGAACATCATATCTCATCATCATACATAGAAGACATAAATACTTTTGCAATTACATAAAATAAACAACAAAACTGAAGGGATTAATATATTCTATATGACCTCTTGAATTGTTTACAATTCCGTTGAGAAATATATACATTGTTGAAAAAAAAAAAAATGTTAGCACACAAAATTTAGTAGTGAAATATATACATTGTTGAAATAAAAAAATGTTAGCACATGGAATTTAGTAGTGAGATCATTATATGACATCATTGTACATAAAAGGCCTAGGAAATGTAATGATTATATAAACAACAAATGTATAGAAAAAAGAGCTTGTTGATAGCTTGCCAAATGATATAAGCTACAAAATACAAGTTTGATTTATAACAATAATTCATATTCATTGCCAATGATGAACCAAAATCATTGATGTTATTTGATGATCAAAACATTGCAAATTGTTTAGAATGAACACGTGAAAGATTTATTTATAGCTCACCAAATAAGATAAGTTGTGAAAGATAGGCTTACTTTGTAGCAACAATTCATGTTCATTGTGTGAAAATTTCTACACTCAAAGGAAAGCCTATGTGAAAATTTCTACACTTAAAGGAACCCCTACTGCAACAAATTTGAATCTACTTTGCCTCCTTGATTTTTAAATTACATTCATCAAGTTATTCTTCTGAATATTGAAGCAAATTACTTCTGCAACCTACACTAATTAAATATTTGATCTCATGAAACAGAAAATAGAGAAAAGAACAAGATACATAGGACACACTTATTTTTGGACACAATAGTCCCCGGAAAAACCCAATGAGAGAAAACTGGTGCAGCAGCTATGAGGGTTTATTGTTATGCAGGAGAAATATCTGAATACAAATCTAGGATGCTCATCTAGCAATCCTTTACAGAGAAAATACTGGTGGAAAATCTGAGTGAGTTTTACTTCACTTAACCTGACAAAATTTCCACTGATCTGACACAAGACTGGTTAACCCCGACTATTTCTATGTTGGCTCCACGTTAGCCTTGCGTCACCTTCTCTGCCCTCTGCGTCAGCTCTCCCCACTGTTCCGACAATGTCCGGTAGTTCCCGACAGTTCTGATAGTTCCCAACGGTTTCAGCGGTTTCTACAATTCTGGATTCTGCATGGCAGACAACTTTTCTACGTCAACTCTATCGGCGACTGCGCTGCCTTTGTGTTAGTTCTCTTCGCTGTTCGGGCAGTGCCCAACAGTTACGACGGTTAAGACATTTATGTATTCTGCGTGACAGAGAACTTTTCTATGTTAGCTCTCCCAACTACTGCGCTGCCTCTGCGTTCGCTCTCTCTACCTCTCTATCAATATTCTCCGGAAATTCCTTCCGGATTCTCACTGCCCCTTAGCTACAAGATCTCCCCAATTCATTTTCCTCCTGAGAATTTCTCACCTCAGAAAATCGATTTCCTCAATCTCTGTGTGTGTGTTTCCAAAGGAGCCCCAAGCCTCCATTTTATATCTTTTCTGTTGAGTCTTCAATAGTCGAGATTAAGTCTCTAATCAATGGATAAAATTAAAACATGACTTGATCTGCGTTCTAGATCATTCTCACCCATATTTTGATTAGTATCCATCAATATTTTAATTTTCCTAAGTTTAGATTTAGGAACCCCATTAAAAATATTAATTATTTTAATAAAATACAATCCGGGTGGAATTTCACCAAACTGTTTCTGGGTTATTTAGAATTCATGTGCTTTAGCTTCTCCACCAATTTTCAAGGATAGAGCACTTCCGATGCTACCAAAAACTAACGAAGTGCTCTAGCAACAATGTCCGCCTGCATGTTGCTCTTTTTCTCAAACACCTCCTTTCTGCACTGATGCTGCCACCAAAATTGTGCTGCTGCTACTACTATACCACTGCCCATGACACTGCCATTGCTGTATCTGTACTACAACTCCCTTTCAAACACTGCATCTGCGATGCTCCTAGCACTGCCGCTGCTAACACTGCATCCGTACACAACTGAGTTGCTGAGAGAAGCAACTGAAAAACATCCAAAATTCACTGAACTTAACTGTGTTTAGCATAATACAATGAATGTTGGAATCTCCCTGCTACTGGTCTCTGGCCCTCTGAATCTTCTACGCTGCTGCTGACCACTGCACTGTGCCAACTAAACCACTGCCAAACTTGCTCTGCGCTGATCAGTCTCTGGTCCCAAGCCACTGCATCTGTCCTCCAAACACTCCACTGCATCATCTGACACTAAGTCATCTTGCTACCATTGAACCTTGGGACCCATAGCAAGGAAATGATCCAAGAGGTGGACTCTTCAAGGATCGAGCCCACATGTGGCTCTTTCGAACTACAACTCTAAATATCCCCACCTCCCTCCTAGAGATGTGGCTGCCATCTCTGCCAAATGTTGAATGACCTCCTCTCTCTTCTGCACAACACTAGACCGGCCTACGCACTCCCTGCTGGAGCTTGTAGATCTGCCCCCCTCTGCTGCTGTGCAACAAGTGAAGATTCAAACTTGGCTGGAAGTCCTCTGAGGAGAAAATTCCCCTTCTATGTGTCTTTGCTCTTTTCTAGCGGATTTCTAGCCCGGTAGAAACTGTGCCCTTCAAGCACTGCGCCGAGGCTTTGCATCACTCCCTTTGCCTCTGCAAACTCTCGAACTAGAAATCGTACCTCTCTGTTGTCTCACTCAGAGAGAAATTTCCTTGGATTTGCTTCTCGGCAAGGACTACGCAATCCCTTCAAGGGGATTCAAATCGCTGCCAAGTTCAGTCTCACTGCTCAGCACTGGATCTGCTCTTTTTGTTTTAAAATCAATCCTCTGATACCATGTGAAAATTCCTACACTCGAAGGAACCCCAACTGCAACAAATCTGAATCTGCTTCACTTACTTGATTTTTAAATTACATTCATTAAGTTATTCTTCTGAATATTGAAGCAAATTACTTCTGCAGCCTACACTAATTAAATATTTGATCTCATGAAATAGAAAACAGAGCAAAGAACAAGATACATAGGACACACTTGTTTTTGGACATAATAGTCGCCAGAAAAAACCAACGCGGGAAAACCGGTGCAAAAACTCTGAGAGTTTATTATTATGCAGGAGAAATATCTGGATACAAATCTAGGATGCTTATCTAGCAATCCTTTATAGAGAAAACTCTAGCAGAATACGCAACTCGATTATTTTTGCGCTGGCTCTGCATCAGCCATGCGTCACCTTCTCTACCCTCTGCGTCAACTCTCTTGGCAGTTCCGATAGTTCTCGGCAGTTTTGACTGTTTCGACAGTTCTGGATTCTGTGCGACAAACAACTTTTCTGCGTCAGCTCTCTTGGCTATTGCACTATCTCTAAGTTGGCTCTCATGGCAGTTCCGGCAGTTCCTGACAGTTTCTGTAGTTCCCGACAATTCTGACAGTTCTAGATTCTGCGTGACATGTAACTTTTCTGCATCAGCTCTTTCAGCTACTACGTTGCCTTTACGGCAACTCTTTTCGCCTCTCTGTCAATATTCTTCGGAAAGTCCTTATGGATTCTCAATGCCCCTCCGCTGCAAGATCTTCTCAATCGATTTTCCGTCTGAGAACTTCTCACCTCCAAAAATCAATTTCCTCAACCTCTGTGTGTGTGTTTTCAAATGAACCCCAAGCCTCCATTTTATACTTTTCCTGTTGAGTCTTCAACGACTGAGATTAAGTCTCTAAACAACGGCTTAGATTAAAACATGACTTGATCCACCTTCTAGATCATTCTCACCCATATTTTGATTAATACCCATTAATATTTTAATTTCCCTAAGTTTAGATTTAAGAACCCCATTAAAAATATTAATTATTTTAATAAAATACAATTCGGGTGGAATTTCACCAAATAGTTTCTGGGTGCTTTAGAATTCATGTGCCCTAGCCTCTCCTCCAATTTTCAAGGTTAGAGGGCTTCGAATGCTACCAAAAACTAACACATTGCTAGCAATGAGTCAAAACCCTAGGTGTTCATTTGTGATCAAAATACCAAATTGTTAAAACGAAAGTGTATCAATTGATAAATATCTATTGTTTTCTAAAATCTATATATTATTTTAAGGAATTGTATATTCATTCACTAAAGATGAGGGATGAAACTAGTGGTCATTTTAGCAAACATGATATATAAGACAATAAATAATGGAGAGAGAATGATCAAATGTGCTTTTTCCATTCTTATCATATTAGAAGCATTTCACAACAATGAAAGTTAGCAAACATGATATATAAGACAATAAATAATGGAGAGAGAATGATCAAATGTGCTTTTTCCATTCTTATCATATTAGAAGCATTTCACAACAATGAAAGTGAGCATGTTGAGTAGAACCATCTATGTAACTTGTCGAGTTTGAAGTGTAATATGCCTATTTTGACATATTACCATATTAAATATATTGATCAATATTATTGTTTGTTATTAAACTAATATGTTCACAACAACTCATCATGACCACCTTTTTTTGTAGCTATATAAACCCTAATGTTGATTCATTGTACTCATCCCTTTAATACCAATTATAATATTTTATACTAAATAATTTTATTTGATTTTCCCCTTTTATTATAATTTAATGATGTTTTTTTTTCTTCTTCTGAGAATTGTTAGATGTTTAACAAGGGGTATCAAAGTTGTTCATTCCAAGTGTCTAGTGCCAAACTTTTGTTGGTTTCAATGCCTATATTCTAGACACTAAACTTCTACATGTTTTTCATTGGGTGCAAGAATTTTTGTGAAGAAGTAATACAATTTAGGTTAGGGGACCATTAACTTCACACACGCTTGTATTCCATTATGTTTCCATTTACTAGAGTTTAGTTACCATTTATTAAAATAATATAAAAATGTAAAACAAGTTATGAAAATATTGAATGAGACAAGCCCTGAACAAACTTATGCATATATTATCCTTACTTCCTACAAACACTGAACAATGACACTATTACAAACAAACAGAATAGCTCATGTGCTGTAAACACAATGCTAGATTAGGAAAAAACAAATAACTTTTTTAGTGGCTCATTGCAGGCTCCTTTTCAAACTTCAATTCCTCTTGTGATGCCAAAGGAGGTTTAGGTTGAGCTTATGTTGGCCTCTTGTCCACTGAGTTTTCGGCCTTCATTTTTGGGCCTTTTTTGAGCTACAACTAGATCATAATCCCTTTTCCTTCCTTTCCTAGCCATTGGCCATCATAGCCATTCACCTCATGAGCTTGCAATTGATGCCTCTAGTGTTCTTTTCAAAGCCAATGGTGGTCTCTTGAGGAAGTATCTTGTGAGTTCGAGCCTAGTTGACTTGACTTTGTTATGGTGTTGGCTTCCATAGTAGCAATAGAATAGGCTTACTTGATCTCTTGGATAGCTACTTTAAACTTCTTCAAGATATCTTCCTTCACTGCCAAATACTAAGATAGATGACCAATCACTTCAATAAACCTCTCCTCTTTCCAATTATTTAGTTGAGTGAATTTCTTCCTCGATTGTAAGAGTTGCAATTTACTCCTATCTAAGTCTTACCTCATTGTGATGAAGGGCTCCTAGTGTTTGGCAAGTTATTTTTCTAGTTCATCTGATTTTCCTCTTGGATTTCCTATTGAAGTCTTTCAACTCTTCAACTTCTCCCTCTTAAAGGATTTTCCCATGGCAACTACTTCAAGGTCTTTGATGAACTTGGTCTTTGATGAACTTGCTCCGATATCATATGATTTGTAAATGGTAGCCCTATGGCTTGTCCATTTCATCAACATGGATCCCTGTAACAAATTGTATTTTGTATTAGTTCTCTTGATGCCATTATGAGTGCAAACTTCCTTAGTTGTGAATCATCAACATGTAGAAAAGTCTCTACTTCCAAATTGTCTTATAATTGGGTTTTCTTTGCTTGTGGCAATCAAAACACTGCCCAACAAGGGGAAGTAAGTGCACTTTGTAGTGCCCAAATGATGAGCCAAGGAACAAAAATGCTAATTATGTTTAGGTAAATCAATTCATTCAATGGACAATGATTCCTTCTAGAAAATTCTAATTTTGATTTAAGTAGCTTGCTAGCTCCAAAGAACTAAGACAATGATTTAGTTAGAAAGGGATGGAGTTGTGTAAAGATGTTGTGGGTACGGTTTAAACAACTTAAAAATTGTTGTAGGTGATTATTAGCAATCCCCACAAAGAGTAAAGTGACTAAAGACGAATTTTGAACCGAGGAGAGTGGGATTGAGCTAATAAATCTTGTATCTACTAACTAAAACAAAATTTTCAAGAAATCAAACTCAAACTAGAACCACTATACATCTCCATAGATTAGCTTATGCAAGCACATAGTATAAGCAACATAGATTTATTTTTCTTGGAAAATGCCTTATAAAGGGTGAGCTATGCATGCTAAAATTTTTATGCATTGTTACTCATTAAAAAAATTGCAAATGGCCATGGCTTAGAGACACCTTCACTGATCATGGATAGGCTCCTTGTTTCCTTCGTCCTGTTATCACCTGGATTGAACCTCAGGCTGAAGGAAGGCAATGCCAAGGTAACCACAAACCACACTAGGCCAGGAGAGGGCTCTCTATGTAAGGATCTCAGCCAAAATGACTGGATCAAGAAAATGATATTAGGCTAGGTATAGTAGCACAAGGTTTGATTTGATTTTGAAGGGTTTTGCTGGATCAGGAGGAGCCAAACAATTAGGGCAAGGAAATTAGGTCAAAATTGCAGGGTGTTCGATGAGGCAAGGTAGGAACAAGGTTCATCACTCTAGGGTTTGATGGGTGAGGTGATTTAAAGACAAGTGAAGAGCTAGAAAGAGCATGTAAGCAACATGGATTCTTCTTAAACTGAAGAAAACATAGACTGTGAATATTCCCCCAAAACAGAGCATAAATATTACGGGTTCTGCCTATCAACTTGAAAACATCCACTTAAAAGCAATGAAATGATTGATGAAGTACAAAAAACATTTTAACATATGATCACAATAGAGAAAACTGAACTGAACATCATACCACATGGATCCCAAAGAAATAGCTGCAATTTTTCATTAATTTCCTGCTAAAACTGATACAAAATGATGTCTACTCAAAGCATAAGCATCCCACTCCCACTGAGTCCAACCCTTTACAATGAGAAAGAAAAAGAAGATATAGACCTCAATTCAACCTCCTCCCATCCTCAGGGGTCGAATCCATAAGATGAGGATCTAATCCATCAAAAGCTTGACAAGAAACTGGAATCTAGGCAACCCTAACAACTTGCCTCTAAAAGGGAGGAAATTGATTCATTTGACCTAAAGATAACTTTTAATCTAATGAATCTACCTTCTAGTACTCATTATCCATCCTATTTACATGCCTAGTCACCATTTACATTAGTAAAACACCATCCATGAGAGGAAACCCAAAATTACAGTCAAGGCACAATGAAGTGGAAACCCAACACAATTTTTGTCCTATGCGCAATGCCCAAGCTCTATGAGCAACACTTTTTGCAGGACCCTTTTGGAGGTCTTCCCGGTGTCCAAATTGAGCTCATGATAGCTCATTGGAAATCTCTTGAAGTCTACTTTCTAGAACATCTTGTATTTTTTCATTTGGTGTTCATTTGAATCCAAAAAGACGGATTCTCCCAAGACTGCTTTTGTGTGTCAAAAAGAGGGCAGAAAGGTCATTTTTTGGGTGTGTTTTGACCTTTTGGATGACTAGTTCTACTCTAAAAGCTTAGAAATTGCATAGGGTGCATGTACTCATTATTGTGAATCCAAAAATTCTAACCATTTCATCATTCGATGCCCGTAGGAAAAGCGCAACGCCAGTATCGCTGCACATAGGGCCAAAATTTGTGTGTCAAAAATTTCCAAATTCTTCAAAAGGCAATTTTTTTTCAAAACTTGCTTAAAATTTGTGGAGAACACCACCATCAAGTGTCTTGGTTAGCCAAGGAAGCTTCAACAAGAAACCTAAGCCTATCACCCTCCTTTTTGCCTTTGAGTGCTTGTTTTAGCCTTGTTTTCATTTGCTTGACCCTTATGTTGCAAATCTTATTCCGGGTCCTGTAATGGCAAGCCAAATGCCTAATGATTCGATTGTCCCTGTTGGCCTTTTGCAGCAGCTTCTCCAAATGCAAATTGACTCTGTCAAGCCAAGTTTCTTTATCCTCAATTTCCTTCTGAATTCTTTGTTTTGTAGTCAAGGTGGCTGGGGTTTCTTCCTCTTGCATTACTGACTTGCCTTTGTCACCTTGCTTCTTTGCTTTGAGAAGTTCCAGCTCCATGAGGACTTTTTTGTCACTTCGCTGCTTGTTCTCTTGCTCAAGGTATGAAATGACATACTTAAGTGCTTGGATCTGTGCATCTTTTTCCCTTATGGTTATATTTTCATTTTTTGCCTCATGTTGGGCCTCCAAGTCGACTATCTCAATGCCATGATGAATGTGTCACTGTTCTGGTTCATCATGTTCCATCAAATCAAATTCCCTTTCCTCTTCATCATTGAGGCTTTCCTCCTGCATATTTTCCTTCCTTTTATGCACCTGCTGCTCCTGTTGTACCCGCTGTGTTGATGAAGAAGGCAAAGCCCCTTCCACATCAGGTGGAGTAAACACTTGCCTATCCACTGGGAACAAATTTCTAGCCCCTCTCTGATAATTCTACCTCGCTTATGTGGTTTTCTCTAATGCTGAGGTTCATCTCCCATGCTTTCACTGCCACTATTTTCCTCCACCTCATAATCTCTATCCTCTTTATCCATGTTTTTTGAATTTGCAGCTTTAGAAACCCTAGAGGAGGTAATCAAGAAGTGAGTTATGGTGAATAGGGATAAGGGAAGGGGAGAGGAGTTTTCTGTGATGTAGGATGAGATATGTATGATGTGAGAGTGAGGAGGGTATTTTTTGGTAGGGACTGTTTAGTAAATAGGGGTTTAAGGATTTTGTTTTTGGCATTAGGGTATGGGGATAGGTGTAGGGATTTGTTTGGGGGATTAGAGTGAGTATAGGGGATATGTGTGATATTTCGGGATATGACAAGGGAATGATGGATGTGATAACAATATGTGGGAATAAGGGATATGGTAAGCAGAGAGGGTTTTTAGACAATCTAGGGTTTGAAATTTTAAATAGAAAACTAACTTCAAAATGATGAATTATATGCCGGGAGGATAGTTCAAGGATTACACTTACTTGTTAGAAGTTCTAGAAGGAAAAAAAACATGATTTGGATGGTTAATATGGTGTTTTCGTGCTTGCTAGTCCTATGCGCAACGCCCTCTATAGGTGCATATTTCTCCAGCTCTATGCGCAACGCTGTGCAAAATTTCCCTATGCGCAACGCTTTGTCCCTATGCGCAGCGCTCTGGCCTTTGTGCGTAATGCTCCATCCTCTGTGCACGACTCTTTTTGCAGGCTACGTTTGGAGACTTTACTGGTATCTAAATTGAGCCCATGATAGATCATTGGAAAGGTCTCTCTCTTGGCTACACAATGGACCTATCAAGCACTGAAAATGATCAATTATAGTCCCTGAAAAGTCAATTCTCCCAAGACTGGTCAAAAAGTGCAAAATGAGGGTGCAAAAATGAAGTGTTCTCTTGCAGGAAACTTTTGGAGGTCTTCCTCAACTCCAAATTGAGTGCATGACAGCTAATTGGAAAGATATTTTTGTCTAGTTATCATTTGAATCATCAAGAAAGTCATTTGGAGACCCTAGGTAGAAGAAAAAGTGATTTTTCCAAAGTCACTCCAGAAGTGCAACAACTTTCTTGTAGCAACTGTATTTTTGACATTTGTATAAAACCATGACACCTGTGTAAAAAGTGAAGGAGATTTTTCATCCTTGGCCTATTATGGACAAAAACCTTTCCCACTTTTGCCAAATTCATCCCTGTTTGGTCTAAAACATAGTTTGAAGAAAAACTGGCCCTATGTGTGGCAAATGATTTGTCCTTTGGAATGACTTCTTGAAACATGATGGAGACACGATGTTTATGAGTTGGAATGTCCTCATACTTGCTGAAATGACCTCCCTTTTGCCTCATATTCTCAGATGTCTCTGATTCCATAGCCAACCCTAGCTCAATGGGTGAGGAAATTAGGGTTTAGTGCTTGTGGAAAATGATGATTTGGAGACCCTTGGGAAAAGACAACTCCCTTGGCATGCACTTAACCCTTTGAAACTTTACCCTTTCACTTGACTATTTCCTTTGACAAATTGATCTTTTGATGGTCTGGCATCTTTGGAACACTGAGTTAACAGCTTGGGATGGTGAAATTATTAAATTTGAAAGACATAAAATTACATAATGAAATAAGCATTTCTCTTTACAAATCATCTTCACATGGTGAAGGGATGTTATTTGATCACCCTGTACTTGTTGGTCTTATGCAATGGAATGGAACCTTGGCAACCCTAATGACCAAATGAAACCTTGAAAAACCTTAAAAGACTTTGAAAAACCCTAAAAGACCTAATGAGACCTTGAAAAACCCTAAAACACCTAATGAGACCTTGAAGGACTGAATTTCAAGATGACATAATAACCTCATGACTGATATAAATGGCATGATAAAAATAACTTTATGAATGATGTACAGTCAACAATATATGAAACTATGCCAACAAGTAATCATATTTAGGGAAGAGTGATGTTTTTGGATTAGGACTACCATCAGTGACTAATTTTTTTGCATGACCTGATGGAATGATAAAAAAAAATCTGTGTGGGACACCTAAAATGAATATGGAAAGAGCAATTTTGATCACTAATGGCAGTATGCAAATACTGACTCTAACATTGGCTCCATTAGGGATGGTAGCTCCTTGGAGGTGCCAAGAACACCATAGACCAAGTTGCCTTATCCATTGGGCATGGAGTAAAAAAAACTCAATCTGAAATACATGACTGAATACTGATGACTCAAAGACACAAACTGGCTTTTACTCAACTAAAAATTGACTGAATACTAAAACACAATTGACAAACTGAAAAAGATGCTCAAAATGGAGCTTATTCAATAAAACCTACTCTAACTATTCCATTCATCACCTGATTAAGTGAAATGAAACAACCAATGCAACCAAGTAAGCATTCCGGCTGCTGTTTGAATTCTCCGCAAGTGCTTGTTTATGAGCAAGAAGAGATAACTACTGAAGGACAACTCCCATGAAAATTTGTCAACATATTGAATCTTGATGAAATTGCAAAGCACGAGCCCACCTGCTGACCTCAAAAATGATTCGAAAGTATCTTTATAGGAATACATATAGATTTCCAGCCCATCTAATACGTTACTGCTCCGCTCTAGGTAGTCTTCGTACTTTCGTTTTAAAAATTTCCTAAGATCTATGTTTTCTTTCTTTGATGACTGCAACAAATTGACAAAAGGATCCTGAAACTCACGAATGCCTATTTTTTCTTGATGATCAACAACAAAACAAAAATCTTCTTCATTACTCTCTTGATATGATTGCAAATCTTGGTATGATCTTTGTAATGAAACTCCTACTGAACAAGACAATGAAGTCGGCTGTCGGCTCAAGTTTATATCAACATTATTTTCAGGCTCATAGTTAACTAATGGAGAAAGACTTTTACTACAAATATCATCAAACACATCAACTATTGGGTCATGAAAAACTTGCAAAGATTGCTGCAACCTATTTTCCATCAGTTTTAATGAGACTGCATGACACTCTACAGGCTGCTCATCCTTTGCTTTAGAGATATTATGAAAATTTTTCTTTAAAAATTGAAATGTTTCAAAACATAGTGGTACAAAGTCATCTTGCAACTTTTGATCATATGTTTCAGCTTCCAAGCCTTCATCTGCAATTTGAAATTCAATGGAACTCGGTGGTTGCAAATCTAGAGCTAGGGAGGATTCTATGTCGCAAATGATTTCCTCGACCAATTCATGAGAAGGTTTATCCTTTATAGTGTTGACCACTCGCTTATCTTCTTGCTTATAGTTTTCTCTTATTTTTGCAAATGAGGAGAAGCACAAGGGGAAGGAGCTCCTATAAAAAAATTGATTATCCTCTTGATTGTCAAGATCAAAACTCAATGAGTGCTGATTCCTAATCGCATCAAAGTTACCTCTGATGAACTGAAATGAAGTAAAACAAAGAGGCAAAGATCCTTCACTTACTTCCAAATTTTCTGCACTTTTCCTCATCACTATCATAGCTGATATGCTTCGACTGATTACTGTATTCGAGTTGCTGAAACTGAACTTCCTCCTTCCACAAACCAGCTGTTGATTGCTCTACAAGATTAGCTTATGTTTGGAGAACATAATATTTGTTGTACTGATCAAACTTTGGAAAATAATCAATATAAGTAATGTTAAGGAATTTAGAATTCTGTGATCCATAACATTGTTTAGAGAATTTTTAGCGAAATCACATGAATAATTTCATGTGATTTCGCCGAAAATTCTCTAAACAATAAGTAATGTTACCAATCATACACATTATATTATCAGATTGTTTCTCCTCGGATTGATCTACAAATCCATTTTCAAATCTATGGTAGCTAGGATTAGCAAGAAATTTTCTAGGACTAGGAATCTCTTCTTTTTCTGGGACAAGTGGGTCATGGTGATCTTGAATAGAAAATTCATCTCTCGAGGTGATTCTTTGCATCATTTCTTCCATCTTACTTACCAAAATGTCAAGCTTTACCTCTAAAAATGTTAGGTACTCTACAATGTTCTTCCTCTCTTCTTCCTTCAGCTTTGCCCTTCTGATCAACAGATTAGCCTCTACATCTACTGCACTGTTCTGCATCTCTTCAAGTGTTGCAAGGTTCCTTTCCCTCAGCTGAAACTCCATTTCCAGGATCAAAGGCATCTGGGTAGTGCAAGAGAGCGGATCCAGGTGGAGGCCTTATATTAGTAGGCATTGAAAAATAAACTTGGTTAAACTTGGCAGAAAACTGTTGTACTGTCTCCCCTGGCAGTTTTTTCAGCTGATTATACTCTTCCAGAATCAAGAAAGGGTTTTGTTTGACCACCCACTTGTCGAGGAAAACTTTGATGAACTGCTGGAAATCTGAGATGCTCGCATCAGGCAGGTTTTTGAACCAACTCTTGACTTTTCCTTGCAAAGAAAGAACAAATAGCCTGATACTGACATCCTCTTCGTCAACTTCAAAAATGTCGAGGAAAGTCTCAAAATTATACATATGTCTCTCAACAGTGATATTGTCATATTCACCATCAAACCTCGACAAGTATAGGTAATGATTTTCAGGGAAAGCATGGAGTATAGGAGGTAAGATGAGTGGTTTGTATCGATTTGGAATTTTACAAGGTGTAGGAGTATGTATAGAAGCTATAGAGTCAGTCTTGGTCTCTTTAGGCTCATTAAGTTGAAGATGGTCATCATAAGTTTTAGGATAAGGGTCTTGATTAAGATCAAAGGCGTATGAAGAATTTGTTTTCACAATCTTTAAAGGGAAGGAATCACATGCAGGTCTAGGATATTTTCTCAAATACAGTATACTTTGTAAAACCTTTTTGACATTCTCGCGAAAAGAGAAAAAATAATTGATGACAAAGAACATAATGTCTTGGATGAAATTCCAACTTGAATACCTGATCTTTCCATATTGTCCTTTCATGTTTCTGTTGGTCGGGTTCATCATCTAGTGGGGTCTTCGGATATGATCTCGAAATTGATTTGGTGTCGCCAAGTGAATGATTTCAGCCTTCTTGTGTCTGATCGCTGTCCACCATCAACAATTAGATCTAGATCTGAACTTTGATGATATTTCCTAGGGTATACGAAACCTTTCGCATGTTCCCCAGTATGGTCACCGTTATGTTATCACCTGGATTGAACCTCAGCCTGAAGGAAGGCAATTCCAGGGTAACCACAAACCACGCTTAGTCAAGTAGCTAGCCCTACTAGGCCAGGAGAGGGCTCTCTTCATAAGGATCTCAGACAAAATGTCTGCATCAAGAAAATAATATTAGGCTAGGTATAGTAGCACAAGGTTTGATTTGATTTTGAAGGGTTTTGCTGGATCAGGAGGAGCCAGACAGTTAGGGCAAGGAATTAGGTCAAAATTGCAGGGTGTTGGATGAGGCAAGGTAGGCACAAGGTTAAACACTCTAGGGTTTGATGGGTGAGGTGATTTAAAGATAGGTGAGGAGCTAGAAAGAGCATGTAAGAAACATGGCTTCTTCTTAAACTGAAGAAAACACAGACTGTGAATATTCTCCCAAAACAAAGCATAAATATTATGGGTTCTGCCTATAAACTTGAAAACATCCACTTAAAAGAAATGAAATGATTGATGAAGTACAAAAAACATTTTAACATATGATAACAATAGAGAAAACTGAACTGAACATCATACCACATGGATCCCAAAGAAATAGCTGCAATTTTTCATTAATCTCCTGCTAAAACTGATACAAAATGATGTCTACTCAAAACATAAGCATCCCACCGAGTCCAACCCTTTACAATGAGAAAGAAAAAAAAGATATAGACCTCAATTCGACCTCCTCCCATCCTCAGGGGTCGAATCCCTAAGATGAGGAACTAATCCATCAAAAGCTGAACAAGAAACTGGAATCTAGGCAACCGTAACAACTTGCCTCTAAAAGGAAGGAAACTGATTCATTTGACCTCAAGATAACTTTTAATTTAATGAATCTACCTTCTAGTACTTATTATCCATCCTATTTACATGCCTAGTCACCATTTACATCAGTAAAACACCATCCATGAGAGGAAACCCAAAATTACAGTAAAGGCACAGTGAAGTGGAAACGCATCACAAATTTTGTCCTATGTGCAGTGCCCAAGCTCTATGCGCAACGCTTCTTGCAGGACCATTTTGGAGGTCTTCTTGGTGTCCAAATTGACCTCATGATAGCTCACTGGAAATATCTTCAAGTCTACTTTCCAGAACATCTTGAATTTATTCATTTGGAGTTCATTTGACCCCTCAAAAACAGATTCTCTCAAGACTGCTTCTGTGTGTCAAAAAGATGGCAGAAAGGTCATTTTTTGGGTGTTTTTTGACCTTTTGGTTGACCAGTTCTGCTCTAAAAACTTAGCAAATGCATAGGGTGCATGTACTCATCATTTTGAATCTAAAATGCTAACCATTTCCTCATTGGATGCCCCTAGGGCCAAAATTTCTGTGTAAAAAATTGCCAAATTCTTCAAAAGGCAAAAATTCTTCAAAACTTGCTCAAAATTTGTGGAGAACACCACCATCAAGTGTCTTGGATAGCCAAGGAAGCTTCAGCAAGCAACCTAAGCATATTACTGTCCTTTTTGCTTTTGAGTGCTTGTTTTAGCCTTGTTTTCATTTGCTTGACCCTTATGTTGCAAATCTTAATCCGAGTCCCATAATGGCAAGCCAAATGCCTAATGATTCGATTGTCCATGTTGGCCTTTTGTAGCAGCTTCTCCAAATGAAAATTGACTCTGTCAAGCTAGGTTTCTCTATCCTCCTCAATTTCCTTCTTAATTCTTTGTTTTGTAGTCAAAGTGGCTGGGGTTTCTTCCTCTTGCATCACTGACATGCCTTTGTCGCCTTGCCTCTTTGCTTTGAGATGTTCCATCTCCATGAGGACTTGTTTGTCTCTTAGCTGCTTGTTCTCTTGCTCAAGGTATGAAATGACATACTTAGCTCTCGCCAAGTTGTCCAATAGTGCTTGGATCTGTGCATCTTTTTCCATTATGGTTATATTTTCATTTGTTGCCTCATTTTGGGCCTCCAAGTCGACTATCTCAATGCCATGATGAATGTGTGGCTATTCTGGTTCATCATGTTCCATCAAATCAAATTCCCTTTCCTCTTCATCATTGAGGCTTTCCTCCAACATCTTTTCCTTCCCTTTATGCACCTGCTGCACCTGTTGTACCTGTTGTGTTGATGAAGAAGGCAAAGCCCCTTCCACATCAGGTGGAGTAAACACTTGCCTATCCGCTGCAAACAACTTTCTAGCCCCTCTATGATAATTCTACCTCCCTTATGTGGTTTTCTCTAATGCTGAGGTTCATCTCCCATGCTTTCACTGCCACTGTTTTCCTCCACCTCATAATCTCTATCCTCTTTATACATGTTTTTTGAATTTGTAGCTTTAGAAACCCTAGAGGAGGTAATCAAGAAGTGAGTTATGTTGAATAGGGATAAGGGAAGGGGAGAGGAGTTTTGAGTGATGTATGATGAGATATGTATGATGTGAGAGTGAGAAGGAGGGTATTTTTTGATAGGGACTGTTTAGTAAATAGGGGTTTAAGGAGTTTGTTTTGGGGATTAGGGTATGGGGATAGGTGTAGGGATTTTGTTTGGGGGATTAGAGTGAGTATAGGGGATAGGTGTGATATTTAGGGATATGACAAGGGAATGATGGATGTGACAACAAGATGTGGGAATAAGGGATATGGTAAGCAGGGAGGGTTTTTAGACAATCTAGGGTTTGAAATTTTAAACAGAAAACCAACTTCAAAATGATGAATTGAATGCCAGGAGGATAGTTCAAGGATTACATTGATTTGTTTAGAAGTTCTAGAAGGAAAAAAGCACAATTTGGATGGTTAATAGGGTGTTTTGGCGCTTGCTAGTCCTATGCGCAGTGCCTTGTATAGATGCGCAACGCTTTGGATCTATGCACAGTGCTGTGCAAAATAGCACTGGAAAAATTGCCCTATGCATAGCGCTCAGTCCCTATGCGCAACGCTCCGGCCTCTGTGCGGAACACTTTTTGTAGGCCACGTTTGGAGGCTTTCTCGGTATCTAAATTGAGCCCATGATAGCTCTTTGGAAAGGATTCTCGCTTGGCTACGCAATGGACCTATCAAGCACTAAAAATGATCAATTATAGTCCCTGAAAAGTCAATTCTCCCAAGACTTGTCAAAAAGTGGAGAATGAGGGTGCAAAAATGAAGTGTTCTCTTGTAGGAAACTTTTGGAGGTCTTCCTCAACTCCAAATTGAGTGCATGATATCTCATTGGAAAGCTATTTTTGTCTTGTTATCATTTGGTGCATATAGAAAGTTATTTGGAGACTCTAAATAGAAGAAAAAGTGTTTTTTTCCAAACTCACTCCAGAAGTGTAGCAACTCTCTTGGAGCAACTGTATTTTTGACATTCCTCTAAAACCATGACACCTGTGTAAAAATGGAAGGAGGTTTTTTTATCCTTGGCTTGTTATGGACAATAACCTCTCTCACTTTTGCCAAATTCTTCCTTGTTTGGTCTAAAACATAGTTTGAAGAAAAACCGGCCTTATGTGTGGCAAATGATTTTTCCCTTGGAATGACTTCTTGAAAAATGATGGAGACACGATGTTTATGAGCTAGAATATCCTCATACTTGTTTAAATGACCTCCCTTATGCCTCATATACTCAGATGTCTCTGATTCCATAGCCAACCCTAGCTCAATGGGTGAGGAAATTAGGGTTTATTGCTTGTGGAAAATGATGATTTGGACACCCTTGGGAAAAGACAACTCCCTTTGGCATGCACTTAACCCTTTGAAACTTTACCCTTTCACTTGACTATTTCCTTTGACAAATTGATCTTTTGATAGTTTGGCATCTTTGGAACACTGAGTTAACAGCTTGGGATGGTGAAATTATTACATTTGAAAGACATAACATTACATATGAAATAAACATTTCTCTTTACTAATCATCTTCACATGGTGAAGGGATGTTATTTGATCACCCTTTACTTGTTGGTCTTATGCAATGCAATGAAACCTTGGCAACCCTAATGACCTAATGAAACCTTGAAAAACCCTAAAAGACTTTGAAAAACCCTAAAAGACCTAATGAGACCTTGAAGGACTGAATTTCAAGATGACATAATAACCTCATGACTAATACAAATGGCATGATAAAAATAACTTTATGAATGATGTACAGTCAACAAGATATGAAACTATGCCAACAAGCAATCATATTTAGGGAAGAGTGATGTTTTTGGATTAGGACTACCATCAGTGACTAATTTGTTTGCATGACCTTATGGAATGATAACAAAAAATTCTGTGTGGGACACCTAAAATGAATATGAAAAGAGCAATTTTGATCACTGATGGCAGTATGCAAATACTGACTCTAATATTGGCTCCATTGGGGATGGTAGCTCCTTGGAGGTGCCAAGAACACCGTAGACCAAGTAGCCTTATCCATTGGGCATGGAGTGAAAAAAAACTCAATCTGAAATACATGACTGAATACTAATGACTCAAAGACACAAACTGGCTTTTACTCAACTGAAAACTGATTGAATACTAAAACACAACTGACAAACTGAAAAAGATGCTCAAAATGGAGCTTATTCAATAAAACCTACTCTAACTGTTCCATTCATCACCTGATCAAGTGAAATGAAAAAACCAATGCAACCAAGTAAGCATTCTAGCTGCTGTTTGAATTCTCCACAAGTGCTTGTTTATGAGCAAGAAGAGAGAACTTCTGAAAGGCAACTCCCATGAAAATTTGTCAACAGATTGAATCTTGATGAAATTGCAAAGCACGAGCCCACCTACTGACCTCAAGAATGCTCTGAAAGTATCTTCATAGGAATACATATAGATTTCCAGCCCATCTAATAAGTTACTGCTCCGCTCTAGGTAGTCTTCATACTTCCGTTTAAAATTTTCGTAAGATCTATGTTTTCTTTCTTTGATGACTGCAACAAATTGCCAAAAGGATTCTAAAACTCACGAATGAATAATTTTTCTTGATGATCAACAACAAAACAAAAATCTTCTTCATTACTCTCCTAATATGACTGCAAATCTTGGTATGAGCTTTGTAATGAAACTCCTGCTGAACAAGACAATGAAGTCGGCTGTCGGATCAAGTTTATATCAACATTCTTTTCAAGCTCATAGTTAGCTAATGGAGAAGGACTTTTACTACAAATATCATCAAACACATCAACTATTGGGTCATGAAAAACTTGCAAAGATTGCTGCAACCTATTTTCCATCAGTTTTAATGAGACTGCATGATACTCTATAGGCTACTCATCCTTTGCTTTAGAGATATTATGAAAATTTTTCTTTAAAAATTGAAATGTTTCAAAACATAGTGGTACAGAGTCATCTTGCAACTTTTGATCATATGTTTCAGCTTCCAAGCCTTCATCTGCAATTTGAAATTCAATGGAACTCGGTGGCTACAAATCTTGAGCTAGGGAGGCTTCTATGTCGCAAATGATTTCCTCGACCAATTCATGAGATGGTTTATCCTTTATAGTGTTGACCACTCGCTTATCTGTTTGCTTATAGTTTTCTCTTATTTTTGCAAATGAGGAGAAACACAAGGGGAAGGAGCTTTGATAAAAAAATTGATTATCCTCTTGATTGTCAAGATTAGAACTCAATGAGTGCTGATTCCTGATCGCATCAAAGTTACCTCTGATGAACTGAAATGAAGTAAACCAAAGAGGCAAGATCCTTCACTTACTTCCAAATTTTCTGCACTTTCCTCATCACTGTCATAGCTGATATGCTTCGGCTGATTACTAAATTCGAGTTGCTGAAACTGAACTTCCTCCTTCCACAAACCAGCTGCTGATTGCTCTGCAAGATTAGCTTATGTTTGGAGAACATAATATTTGTTGTACTGATCAAACTTTGGAAAATCATCAATATAAGTAATGTTACCAATCATATGCATTATATTATCAGATTGTTTCTCCTTGGATTGATCTACATATCCATTTTCAAATCTATGGTAGCTAGGATTAGCAAGAAATTTTTTAGGGCTAGAAATCTCTTCTTTTTCTGGGACAGGTGGGTCATGGTGATCTTGAATAGAAAATTCATCTCTTGAGGTGATTCTTTGCATCATTTCTTCCATTTTACTTACCAAATTTTCAAGCTTTACCTCTGAAAATGTTTGTTACTCTACAATGTTCTCCCTCTCTTCTTCCTTCAGCTTTGCCCTTCTGATCAACAGATTAGCCTCTACATCTACTGCACTATTCTACATATCTTCAAGTGTTGCAAGGTTCCTTCCCCTCAACTGAAACTCCATTTCCAGATCAAAGGAATCTGGGTAGTGCAACAGAGTGGATCCAGGAGGAGGCCTTATATTAGCAGGCATCGAAAAATAAACTTAGTTAAACTTGGCAGAAAACTGTTGTACTGTCTCCCTTGACAGTGTTTTCAGTTGGTTATACTCTTCTAGAATCGAGAAAGGGTTTTGTTTGACCACCCACTTGTCAAGGAAAACTTTGACGAACTGTTGGAAATATGAGATGCTCGCATCAGGCAGGTTTTTGAACCAACTCTTGACGTTTCCTTGCAAAGAAAGAGCGAATAGCCTGATACTGACATCCTCTTCGTCGACTTTAAAAATGTCGAGGAAAGTCTCAAAATTATGCATATGTCTCTCAACAATGATATTGTCATATTCACCATCAAACCTCAACAGGTATAGGTAATGATTTTAAGGGAAAGCATGGAGTTTAGGAGGTAAGATGAGTGGTTTGTATCAATCTGGAATTTTACAAGGTGTAGGAGTATGTACAGAAGTTGTAGAATCAGTCTTGGTCTCTTTAGGCTCATCAAGTTGAATATGGTCATCATAAGTTTCAAGAAAGGGTCTTGATCAAGATCAAAGGCATACGAAGAATTTGCTTTCGCAATATTTAAAGGGAAGGAATCACATGCATGTCGAGGATATTTTCTCAAATATAATATACTTTGTAAAACCTTTTTGACATTCTCGGGAAAAGAGAAAAAATAATTGATGAGAAAGAAAATCATGTCTTAGATGAAATTCCAACTTGAATACCTGATCTTTCCATATTGTCCTTTCATGTTTTTGTTGGTCGGGTTCATCCTCCAGTGGAGTCTTTGGATATGATCTCGAAAGTAATTTGGAGTCGCCAGGTGAATGATTTTAGCCTTCCTGTGTCTGATCGTTGTCCACTATCAACAATTAGATATAGATCTAAACTTTGATGATATTTCCTAGGGTATACAAAACCTTTCGCTCATTCCCTAGTATGGTCGCCACTATGTTATCATCTAGATTGAACCTCAGGCTGAAGGAAGGCATGCCAGGGTAACCACAAACCATGCTTAGCCAAGTAGCTAGCCCTACTAGGCCAGGAGAGGGATCTCTCCGTAAGGATCTTAGCCAAAATGACTGGATCAAGAAAATGATATTATGCTAGGTATAGTAGCACAAGGTTTGATTTGATTTTGAAGGGTTTTGTTGGATCAAGAGGAGCAGATAGTTAGGGCAAGGAAATTAGGTCAAAATTGCACAGGGTGTTGGATGAGGCAAGGTAGGCACAAGGTTCAACACTCTAGGGTTTTATGGGTGAGGTGATTTAAAGATAGGTGAGGAGCTAGAAAGAGCATGTAAGCAACATGGATTCTTCCTAAACTGAAGAAAACATAGACTGTGAATATTCTCCCAAAACAGAGCATAAATGTTATGGGTTCTGCTTATCAACTTGAAAACATCCACTTAAAAGAAATGAAATGATTGATGAAGTACAAAAAACATTTTAACATATGATCACAATAGAGCAAACTGAATTGAACATCATACCACATGGATCCCAAAGAAATAGCTGCAATTTTTCATTAATCTCCTGCTAAAACTGATATAAAATGATGTTTACTCAAAGCATGAGCATCCCACTGAGTCCAACCCTTTACAATGAGAAAGAAAAATAAGATATAGACCTCAATTTGACATCCTCCCATCCTCAGGGGTCGAATCCCTAAGATGAGGAACTAATCCATCAAACGCTGAACAAGAAACTGGAATCTAGGCAACCGTAACAACTTGTCTCTAAAAGGGAGGAAACTTATTCATTTGACCTCAAGATAAATTTTAATCTAATGAATCTACCTTCTAGTACTTATTATCCATCCTATTTACATGCCTAGTCACCATTTACATCAGTAAAACACCATCCATGAGAGGAAACCCAAAATTACAGTCAAGGCACAGTGAAGTGGAAACCCAACACAATTTTTGTCCTATGTGCAGTGCCCAAGCTCTATGCGCAACACTTCTTGCAGGACCATTTTGGAGGTCTTATTGGTGTCCAAATTGAGCTCATGATAGCTCATTGGAAATATCTTCAAGTCTACTTTCCAGAACATCTTGAATTTATTTATTTGGAGTTCATTTGACCCCTCAAAAACTGATTCTCCCAAGACTATTTCTGTGTGTCAAAAAGATGGCAGAAAGGTCATTTTTTGGTTGTTTTTTGACCTTTTGGTTGGCCAGTTTTGCTCTAAAAGCTTAGCACATGCACAGGGTGCATGTACTCATCATTGTGAATCCAAAAATGCTGACCATTTCCTCATTGGATGCCCCTAGGAAAAGCGCAGCGCAAGTGGCGCTATGCATAGGGCCAAAATTTCTGTGTCAAAAATTGCGAAATTCTTCAAAAGGCAAATTTTTTTCAAAACTTGCTCAAAATTTGTGGAGAAAACCACCATCAAGTGTCTTGGTTAGTCAAGGAATCTTCAGCAAGCAACCTAAGCCTATCACCTCCTTTTTTCCTTTCAGTGCTTATTTTAGCCTTGTTTTCATTTGCTTGACCCTTATGTTGCAAATATTATTCCGGGTCCTGTAATGGCGAGCCAAATTTCTATTGATTCGATTGTCCCTGTTGGCCTTTTGTAGTAGCTTCTCCAAATGCAAATTGACTTTGTCAAGCTAGGTTTCTCTATCCTCCTCAATTTCCTTCTCAATTCTTTTTTTTGTAGTCAAGGTGGCTGGGATTTCTTCCTCTTGCATTACTGACTTGCCTTTGCCACCTTGCCTCTTTGCTTTGAGAAGTTCTAGATCCATGAGGAATTTTTTGTCTCTTAGCTACTTGTTCTCTTGCTCAAGGTATGAAATGACATACTTAGCTCTCACTAAGTTGTCCATCAGTGCTTGGATCTGTGCATCTTTTTCCCTTATGGTTATATTTTCATTTGTTGCCTCATTTAATGCCTCCAAGTCGACTATCTCAATGCCATGATGAATGTGTGGTTGTTTTGGTTCATCATGTTCCATCAATTCAAATTCCCTTTCCTCTTCATCATTGAGGCTTTCCTCCAACATATTTTCCTTCCCTTTATGCACATGCTGCATTTGTTGTGTTGATGAAGAAGACAAAGCCCCTTCCACATCAGGTGGAGTAAATGGAGTAAACACTTGCCTATCCACTGCAAACAAATTTCTAGCCCCTCTCTGATAATTCTGCCTTCCTTATGTGGTTTTATCTGATGTTGAGGTTCATCTCCCATGCTTTCACTGCCACTATTTTCCTCCACCTCATAATCTCTATCCTCTTTATCCATGTTTTTTGAATTTGCAACTTTAGAAACCCTAGAGGAGGTAATCAAGAAGTGAGTTATGGTGAATAGGGATAAGGGAAGGGGAGAGGAGTTTTGTGTGATGTAGGATGAGATATGTATGATGTGAGAGTGAGGAGGAGGGTATTTTTTGGTAGGGACTGTTTAGTAAATAAGGGTTTAAGGAGTTTGTTTGGGGATTAGGGTATGGGGATAGGTGTAGGGATTTTGTTTGGGGGATTAGAGTGAGTATTGGGGATAAGTGTGATATTTAGGGATATGATAAGGGAATGATGGATGTGACAACAAGATGTGGGAATAAGGGATATGGTAAGAAGGGAGGCTTTTTAGAAAATATAGGGTTTGAAATTTTGAATAGCAAACCAACTTCAAAATGATGAACTGAATGCCGGGAGGATAGTTCAAGAATTACACTTACTTGTTTAGAAGTTCTAGAAGGAAAAAGAACATGATTTGGATGGTTAATAGGGTGTTTTGGCGCTTGCTGGTCCTATGCACAATGCCCTCTACAGGTTCGCAGTGCTCCGGCTCTATGCGCATCGCTGTGCAAAATTGCACTGGCAAAATTGCCCTATGCGCAGCGCTCCGGCCTCTGTGCGCAATGCTCCGTCCTTTGTGTGTAATGCTTTTTGCAGGCCACGTTTGGAGGCTTTCCCGGTATCCAAATTGAGCCCATAATAGCTCGTTTGAAAGGTCTCTTTCTTGGCTACGCAATGGACCTATCAAGCACTGAAAATGATCAATTATAGTCCCTGAAAAGTCAATTCTCCCAAGATTGGTCAAAAAGTGCAGAATGAGGGTGCAAAAATGAAGTGTTCTCTTGCAAGAAACTTTTGGAGGTCTTCCTCAACTCCAAATTGAGTGCATGATAGCTCATTGGAAATATAGTTTTGTCTAGTTATCATTTTACTCACCATGAAAGTCATTTGGAGACCCCAGATAGAAGAAAAAGTGATATTTCCAAAGTCACTCTAGAAGTGCAACAACTCTCTTGTAGGAACTGTATTTTTGACATTTCTCTAAAACCATGACACCTGTGTAAAAGGTGAAGGAGGTTTTTCATCCTTGGCCTATTATGGACAAAAAAATCTCTCACGTTTGTCAAATTCATGCCTGTTTGTTCTAAAACATAGTTTGAAGAAAAACCAGCTCTATGTGTAGCAAATGATTTGTCCCTTAGAATGAATTCTTGAAAAATGATGGAGACACAATGTTTATGAGTTGGAATGTCCTCATACTTGCTGAAATGATCTCCATTATGCCTCATATACTCAAATGTCTTTGATTCCATAAACAACCCTAGCTCAATGGGTGAGGAAATTAGGGTTTAGTATTTGTGGAAAATGATGATTTGGACACCCTTGGGAAAAGACAACTCCCTCTGGAATGCACTTAACCCTTTGAAACTTTACCCTTTCACTTGACTATTTGCTTTGACAAATTGATCTTTTGATGGTCTGGCGTCTTTGGAACACTGAGTTAACAACCTGGGATGGATAAATTATTACATTTGAAAGACATAAAATTACATAATGAAATAAGCATTTCTCCTTACAAATCATCTTCACATGGTGAAGGGATGTTATTTAATCATCCTTTACTTGCTGGTCTTATGCAATGAAATGGAACCTTGGCAACCCTAATGACTTAATGAGACCTTGAAAAACCCTAAAAGAACTAATGAGACCTTGAAAAACCCTAATGACCTAATGAGACCTTGAAAAACCCTAAAAGAACTAATGAGACCTTGAAAAACCCTAAAAGACCTAACAAGACCTTGAAAAACCCTAAAAGAACTAATGAGACCTTGAAAAACCCTAAAAGACCTAACGAGACCTTAAAAAACCCTAAAAGACCTAATGAGACCTTGAAAAACCCTAAAAGACCTAATGAGACCTTGAAGGATTGAATTTCAAGATGACATAATAACCTCAGGACTGATATAAATGGCATGATAAAAATAACTTTATGAATGATGTACAGTCAACAAGATATGAAACTATGCCAACAAGTAATCATATTTAGGGAAGAGTGATGTTTTTGGATTAGGACTACCATCAGTGACTAATTTTTTTATATGACCTAATGAAATGATAAAAAAAATTCTTTGTGGGACACCTAAAATGAATATGAAAAGAGTAATTTTGATCACTGATGGTAGTATGCAAATACTGACTCTAACATGTCCTTTGATCTTTAAGCAAGATAAATTCTCCGAGCTTTCTTCTCTATACTTCAAGTTTCCTATGTTCTCATCACATATCCTTATTAATGTCCTTCTTTACCACATCATTAATTTTTGATGGGCTGCCTTGGGATATCAATCATCACAATGGTTCATTTCAACTTGCAAGTGAATTTGGAAATTTTCCAACTTTGCCAAAAAAAAAACTCAATGCTTATTACAAGATGTTTACAAACTATTTTAGTAAGGATGCGATTTGGAAATTTAAGACAAGGACATAAGTCTATAGAAGTAACCAACAAGGAAACCTCACATAGAGCACTCCATAATACGAGGATGTACATGTGTAAAACTAGTGCTTCTCTAACCCCCAAGGTTAAATGGCCTCCAAGCATGATTTTCCTTAGGTTTCATGCCCTTCCTCCATGATGGTGCACTTTATAACAATATGTTAGTCCAATGTTTCCTCTGCCACTATGGTCTACTCTTCATTTTTGCTTATGCGAGGTGATCCTTCTTTAACTATGTGCCATAGATTCTTTGATGTGCTTAATGTTCCTCTCATGTGCACTAATGTGATCAATATGCTCCAATGCTTCTCTTAAACAAATATGTCAAATTCCACAACCAACCTTCATGAAGTATGATCCTTAACCCAATTGTTTTCAAGTCAAGTGTCTAACCTCCAAGGCATATATCATATGGTTTCAAGCTCCTAGTTTTAGGTTTCCTCCTCCAAGCACCCAATGCGACTCCTAGGTAGGTACCTCTCTTAATAATATAACTAACTCCCCAATTGTGTGCACCCAATGTGTTAATCATCATGTTGATTAGGTTAACCACCTCCTACTAATGGCACCATGCATAGTACTCTAATGATGGTCAAACATCCACCCAAACTGAGCCATCAATATGTCCATAAGGCATCACCAAGGGGGAGGCATTGTGCTCTTCTAGCAAGGTGAAAACACTTTTGGAGTAACCCTATAAGTCAACATGTAGAGGAAGATAAGAATGAATATTTGTATAGACCAATGAGATTAACAAAGACTAAGAATATATTAGGTAATTTGCAAAAGGACAAGAGGTCAATGCTAGAAGGTTTTCTATTAGAGTTTTTCAAAGGATTCTTAGGAATCATGGGTAAATATATCATTGTAGTTTTAAAAGAATCTAGGCTAAAAGGAAAGATACTTCAAGCCTTAGCTCAACATTCACTATCACAATCTTGAAATAAAATGACTTAGCTCACTTTGAGTAATTCAAACTCATCTAATTAGGAAGTTGTATCTACAAGTTGATTACTTAGATTCTCTCCTCTCTAATCAAGTCTTTACTACCATATGCCATTTCTCAAGAAAAAATCGAGGCTCTATGAGGTAGATATATCTAATGTGTGATCGGTATTGCTCAAGATATTATGTAGTCTATAAAGGTTGGGCATAAGAGAGTATTCATGACTTTTCTAAATATTTTGATAGAATAATGTATCGTTACCTTTAACTCATAATGATGCATTTAGGTTTCTCTGTGCCTTTTATAATCTTTATAGAGGATTGTCACAATTTAGTAGACTATATTGTCTTATTGAATGGTCAACCACTAGCCTACAAGAGGGTTAAGGCACAGGTTTTCATGTTCCATAACCTACAGAATTGGAACAAAAGTAAGTATAGAAAGTGCAAATGTAGAAAACTATATACAAGAGAAAAATAAGATGAAATATGAATAATATACACTTGTAATAATGATTATTAAAAAAAGGAAAGAAATGTTAACTTGCCTCTTAAGGTGGTGTGACCTTTTAGTGAGTAGAGATCCCACTTCAACAACGCTCTCAACAAATCATTTCATAGCCTCCTAGCTCTTTAAATATATATTCAATACTAAAACCTTAACTACTCATCATCCCCTCATTAACCAACTACCTAGTGGACCTTAGCAATAAAGTGGATCCTTTTACATTAAATAGCTATCCAATACTATCTGATGGCCCTTATTTAAAGAAGGTGGAAACATGCAAGTTATTAGTAACCTAAATTAGGGAGGTTGGGGTGGACCGTAACATGCCCTCCTCTTTCATAAGAAGCATTGTTCTCAAGGTTGAAGATGGGGAAATTGTTGTCAAAATCATTGCTAGTTCGCAAGAAGCATCTTCTATTTTCATATCTTTCTATTGGATCGATACTTATTGAATTGTGTGATAGTGTAATTGACACTGTAGTGGTCAATACTATTTGGGGCTAGATCCAAATGGACCCCTCTTCATCAAGTTTTGGTAGGTTAGTTTGCACCTTGCAATGTGATCTTGATACCTTTTTTAGATATGACACATGAAAGACTAGATGAATCTTTGACTGGGGTAGAGGAGCCAATTTGGAGGCAAACTATTAAATTTGTTGGATCATCATATAAGGTCGATATAACTTTGGTGCTAGCTTCTTGTGGATTTTATTTATGAGGGAGGTTTATTTATAAGGTTGAAGGTGAAGAAACACCCTATCCCCTTCTTCAAAAGAACAATTAGAGTGACATTGGTCAACTTGTTGCTTCATTTGATTTTGAGCCATAAACAAAGTTCCCTTAAGTGTGTAGAGAATGACTTCTCTAGTGTGAAGTGTGCTATATATTGTATGAATGTTGGAGGTCCTTGGTGAGAGTGATTTTTGGTCATAGACATCTTATGGAGTCATTTTAGTAGTAAAATGATACATGATATTACAACACCATTTTGAATGGGGAAGCCATTGTGCCTATTGTTGTTTCTTTTTAAAAGTGAAGCATCACAAATAGGTTTCTAAAACAAATTTAACCACTTTTGTTTGACAATCGATTTGGGGATGATATGTAATGATCATTTTCAACTAAGTACCTTGAAGTTTAAATAGGTCCTACCAAAAGTTTCTAGTGAATGTGGGATCTTGATCTAATATAATGGAAGTATGCATGCCATGTAACTTAAAAATCTTATCCATGAAGACACAGGAATTGAGAAATTTGTTAATGGGTGCAATAAAACACAAAAGTGAGCATACTTGTAAAGGCAATTGACTACATCCATTATGACTAATTTCTTAGTATATTTTGGAAGGCCCATTCTTAAATCATGTTCGTTTATAAAATTAGTGGTTGCAAATCCCTAGTTGTATTCATCGTGTTGTTGAATTTGTAACTATGATCAGTCTTCGTAATGTACATTTGGTCCCTTGATGTAATGTATTTATCATTGTAAATCATATTTATAAATGCTTGAGTCAAAGGAAAATTTATTTTGAGTCAAAGTCCCATTGCGACTTTTTAAAGATGAAAATTTGAATTTTTGAAAAATAAATTTTGGCTCCAAAAGTGACAAGTTGACTTCCCTCCAAGTCAAGTCGGCACCTGGCCAAGAGACATGCCCATTCATCCAAGTCAGACTACTATATAAAGGCAACCTGACCTCCTCCATTTGGGCATTCACACTCTCTCACACAAGATAGTTTTTGAGCAAGCAAGCGAAGGACAAGAAGGACGAAGGAGGAGGCTAAAATATCCTCTCTCTCTATCTCTCTCTCTATTACAAAACACACGTGCAGATTAGTTTCTCTCTCTATAGTTCACATTTTTCTTGGGAAATTATTGTAGGGGACCAAAATTTCTGGGTTATTGGGGAAATTGTTGCAGGGTTGAAATTTCTGGGGCAACTGACTATTGCATGAA
Organism: Pinus taeda; assembly: GCA_000404065.3. Taxonomy (NCBI): domain Eukaryota; kingdom Viridiplantae; phylum Streptophyta; class Pinopsida; order Pinales; family Pinaceae; genus Pinus; species Pinus taeda. The sequence continues at coordinate 111,571 of APFE031147455.1, read as the reverse complement.
GGCCAAAATTTTGGGTGAAATAGTAGAGCAAAGAGCAGGATCATATTGGGTGACTTGACTTGGAGGAGAAGCCTCAGATTGACCATAGGTATAGGTGTGTCTCTCATTGAACAAGAAGAATTTCTCTATTGAAAAAGGTTGTTGGGTTTTTCACCTTTGTGGGTTTTCCTAGGGTAAATCTTGTCTTCTTTTGTGTGTTGTGATCTCTATTGTTCCACTATTCTTTATTGTTGAATTTCTGAATGATATATTGGAATAATTTAAAAGAAGATTTACATCAAAATTAATTATCAGAATTTCAGAAATATTTGCTAACCCTAATTGCACTAAGAAAATTAACAAGGTATCAAATATTTGGTGAAAGAAGGCGTTAATTTTTGGTTAACATGTTCTTTGCTTAGGACAATTACTTCAATGTTCCATATTAGCCAATTTATCAATCCATATCATTTCCATTAGTAATCACATGAATCATTATTACATTGATAGTGTCTGAAGAATGAAAATAAATGATAAATGCATAAGACAAGCCAAGACAAAAGGACACAAGAATATGGCACAAGCCAGGGAAAAACCACAAGATGGGGAAAATCCTTGATCAATTCTTCTTATTATTAATATCAAATATTGAGAGAGAGAGAGAGAGAGAGTACAATAATTCAAAGTAAAAATTGACTTGCCAATTTGTAGATCCAATATCACTACCCTTAGACAAGTAGATGGCCCAATCAATACTGCAAATCTGGCACATTGTCAACAACAAACAAATTTTTCCCCGTCCAATGGTCATGATATCAACAAAGTAATCTCTATTAAGATCAAAATTCTCTAGTAACAGATTGTATACTGGTTAGGGTTTATTGCCTAACTACTACAACTTCTCTACTCACCTCCAGACCTCCTTTCAAGATTGTGACTCCTCTTCTAGTAATTGTGTCCGTGCTCTTAGGTTGATCTGGGGTAGATTCAACCCTCAAGATTGCCACTAGCCTCTCCTGTTGTCCAAATTAAAGACTGCACCCAACCCTAGGTTGTCTCTTACTATTTTTGATCCATGACCAAACTTAGGCCTATGGCTTGCCTGAATCAACCTCCCAATGATGCGACCTATGTACACAAGAGAAACCATATATACAATAGCCCTGAAACATCTCCCAAACAACCCTTAAGCCTGAAACTCCTTGATGTAGGATCTTGGTCTGCAAAAGAGGATGAATGCTGCGCATAATTGTTCTCCAATTAGGCCAAACTTCTCCCTTTTAGTCTCGTCCTCCAGCTTTAGGTATTTGACCCATCAAACAACCCAACAATGATGATAACCTAGGCTTTCCTCCTTCGTTGGAGTCTTCTTTCTTCTACGACTATTTCAGAGAGAAGAACTATGGGATGGATGTTTCAAATAAGGTTGGAGGACACTTTATTTTATAGGATATGGGGAAGGGTTCCACTTGATTAAATTAATCCCAAGTCGACCTTGATAAATTACACATGAGTGGGATTACTCTTAAAATTATATTTTCGCTTATCCAAATTTAGTGATCTTTAGGTCGATCTTGATCCTCTCGAAAAGAGAAATTTAATGTAATAATTATCTCCATCAACTGAGCTGACCAAGGTGGAATTTGGACCTAGTTGCCAATTTTAACACTCCCTATCAACTAGGTGGAAATCCACTTGCCAATATTTGACCATCACTCATCATGCCATCCTGACACCATGTACAATCTCTGCATCCCATCTCAACTCTGCTAAACACTGATATAGATAATGAATAAGAATTGATCGAGAGTGAGTCACAATACCTTGCCACTCTCCACTGACAAAAGTCAATCTACATAATCACGGGAAGAACCCCTAATCAGACTTGATCCCAAGTGATCAAGTTGTTGTTGAACATCATGCATCGTAAACATAGGGAGTACAATAGTACACGATGCATCCATCGATAGTGCTATGGTTCCTAACCACTTTTCCCAACTCATTGGCTAGATCAGAGGTACTTCCCATGATTCTTGGACTACATGTGTAAGATGTAGACTGGGGCATCCACAGGAGAAGGTGAATCACTCATTCTGCCCATATGCCATAGAAGGTGAACCCCTCATCCTATGCATATCTCATCAATCGTAGGGGAAGGCGAACCGCTCACCCTAAACACATGTCAACCACCACAGGGGAAGATGAACCACTCACCCTATGCATGTTTCTTTTTACCAAAAACACAACCATCATAGGGAAAGGATGAATCGCATCCTATGTGCATGCAAACCACCGATAGTAGGGATAGGATGAACCACGTCCTACATTCATGCCAACCAACAATTGTAGGAAGGATCCTACACGTGGGAGATGAACCACGTCCCACCAACATGTCAACCATCGATCGTAGGGAATGAACATCATACATGTGGGGAAAGGATTGTTAAGATATGGTATGTTCTGTGCTTATAGCAGTTTACTTACATAAAGTAAAGTGCAGATAGAACATTAAACGATCGACAGAAAACAAGCCAAGACAAGAGATACAAGATGTGGTGGCTAGCCAGGGACAAACCCCAATGTGGGGAAACCCTTTGATCACATCTTCCTTTATCTTCAATAATTCAACAGAGAGAAATAGTACATAAATCTAATTTACATCAACAACAACAAACCCTAGATCAACCCTAAACTAGGATAGCAAACCCTAGATCAAACTTGTCAAGTTTCCACCGGTGAGTCGTTCACCATGCACTAGTCCGAGACTTCGCCGTGCACTAGTCCAAGATATCTCCACACACCAATGCAAGATTTCACCACGCACCAGTGCAAGATTTCGCTGCGCACCAAAGCAAGATTTCGCCACACACCAGTGCAAGATTTCGCCACGCACCAGTGCAAGATTTCGCCGCGCACCAGAGAGAGAGAGATGTGATGATTAGTGTGTGCCCAAATGAGGAAAAGACCTCCTGTCTTTATACACAATTGTTGATGATTGAATAGATGCAACTGTTGGGCTTCTGAGCCTACATGAGTTGTAGGTCGGCTTGATAATTATTCCACAATCAAAATAAATTCATATCTCCAGAAATACTTATTGGAATCAGATGATCTTTAGATCAATCCTACACCTCTCGACGAGAGGAATCTAATAAAAATATTATCAGCCATGAATAAGATGACCCACTGGAGTTTGGCCCTAGTTGCTAATTTTAACACTCCCTCTCAACTAGGGAGAACTCCATCTGCAATCTGTCTGTCGGTCGCTACTATTCATCCATCAAATGCACTGCCTTGTATAGCTTGACCCCTGCTCTACTCTGCTCTATCCTGCCTGCTCTGCTCTGTTATGTTCTACCCTATTCTGATCTTCTCTGCTCTTCTTTGTCCGAATTATGAAGAGGAAGAAATGATAGAGGATGTATCATATTGACTCAAAGTCAGTCTCAGAGTGTGTACCACTGGTCCCAGACCAGTCCTTAACCGACCCGAAGTTAGTGTCATAGTGGGTACAACTCTTACCACTGGTCCCAAACCAGTATCATCCTGCACTGACTCAAAGTCAATCTCAAAGTGTGTACCACTTGTCCCAAACTAGTCTCAACCAACCCGAAGTTAGCGTCATAGTAGGTACTACTCCTACTACTAGTCCCAGACTAGTTCTTCACTGACCCGAAGTCAGTCTCAAAGTATGTACCACTGGTCCCAAACCAGTCTCAACCGACCCGAAGTCAGCGTCATAGTGGGTACAACTCCTACCACTGGTCCCAGACTAATGTCATCCTCCATTGACTCAAAGTCAGTCTCAGAGTATTTACCACTAGTCCAAGACCAGTCTCAACCGACCTGAAGTCAGCGTCATAGTGGGTGCAACTCCTACCACTGGTCCCAGACCAGTATCATTGATCCCAGATCAATGAAGGTCATCCTAGCATAGGGAGTACAGTAGATACAATGATGCATCCATCGGTACTACTATGGTCCCTATCCTCATTTCCCAGCTCATTGATCAGATGAGAGGTACTTCCCATGAGTCCCAGACTGCATGGGTAGGATGCCTCGACATGAGAACTAATCAATCCTGTCCTCACAGGAGAACTAATCATCTTGCTACACAATCATCATGGAGAACACCTCATCTAGACCTCACAGGAACTAATCATCCTGCTACATAATTGTCATGGAGAACACATCATCCAAACCTCACAGGAGAACTAATCATCCTGCTACATAGTCGCCACGGGGTGACATAGGGAAAGTTTTGATTCTTTTACCCTGTAATCATATGTCGCTCCAAGAAGTACCCCACACCCCCCGGAGTTCCCAGAGCTCAATACATCATACATGGCCCTCATCAGAGGGTTTCTGAACGACACCAAGTCGTTCTCGGAAAGTAAAAAATTTGACCTTTCTTAGGGGCTTTGTCAGAATGTCGACAACCTGTTCATCTGTACTGATATGTTGGAGCCTTCATGAAATACGAGATTCTATGACAAACGAATCCCACTCTAGTTGTCACATAGGATCACGGTGGTATCCAATGTAAATCCAAACAGCTCACTGAAGAGCTTCCGCAACCAGACTGCCTCACAGGAGGCCACGTTAGCAGCAATATACTTTGCCTCGACGGTGCTCAAAGCCATCGACTTTTGCTTCCTGCTCATCCAGGATATCGAAGCAGATCGCAATGAGAAACAACACCTAGAAGTGCTCTAATGATCATCACACTGCCTGCCCAATCAGCATCTGTGTATCCAAGTAGTCTCACATCTCCGACAGTGTATCTTAGTCCATATGTAATTGTGCCACGAAGATATCTTAATAGATATTTGGCACCAATCTAATGTACGTGATGAGGTTCAACCATATGTTGACTTAATGTGTTGACTGCAAAGCATATATTTGGATGGGAGTTCACTAAGAACATTAATGCTCTGATGACTTATCGATACTTGGTAGCATTTCGTAAAATAGGTCCAGCAGCACTATCGCTTAAATTCTTGAATTCAAGCTCCATCGGGGTAGTAACAGGCTTGCAGTCCACCATACTGAATCTTTCCAATATCTTCACCACATATTTTCCTTGAGATAGGAAAATTTCCCTTGGCTTCTACCAGACTTCAAGTCCTAGGAAATAGTGCATCAGTCTTAGGTCCTTCATTTCAAATTCAGAAGCTAACTCCCTCTTACATTTGTGAATGAGAGGGTCTGCACCAGTCAGAAAGAGGTCATTCACATACAACACTAGTATGAGAGGTTTGCTATCTTCAACCTTAGAGTAAAGGTTAAGATCAACTTCACTCCTAGTGATCCCAGTTTCTTCAAGTAGCTATTGATCCTCTCATACTATGCTCGGGGTGCTTGCTTCAACCCATAGAGAGCCTTCTTCAACCTGCATACATGAGATTTTCGATCATAAATCTCAAACTCTTCGGGTTGCTCCACATAGACCTCTTCTTTGATTGAACCATGAAAGAACGCGGTCTTGACATCCATCTGATGTAGGTTCCATCCTTGTAAAGCTGCAAGGGTTATGATCGAGCGGATGGTGGTATATCTGGCAACAGGTGCAAATATCTCATCATACTCTTTTTCTTTCGGTTCCTTGGTGTCACCTTCTAGAGAGCTCCTCACTGTAGGAAGATTGTTCACCTGGCTGAGAGCCATATCTTCGTTAAAGGTGACATCATGACCAATCACGACTTCCCTTTGACTGACTACATAGATTCTATAGCCCTTAGTATTTTCACCATAGCCCACGAAGATTCCTTTCTTTCCAGATGCACCCAATTTATTCCTTTTCTCTTTTGGCACATGAAAATATACAGGGCTTCCAAAAATTCTAAAATGATATACGTCAGGTTTCTTACCAGTGAACATTTCTTCAGGAGTCTTCGAACCCAATGCTTGATGAGGGCATCGGTTTTGTAAATATACAACGGTGTTTGCAGCTTCGGCCCATAGAAACTTTGGAAGTCTTTGATCATGTAGCATGGCACAAACAACTTCCACAATCGTATGGTTCTTCCTTTCCGCCACACTATTCCGTTCAGGAGTATATGGTGTAGTAGTCTCCCTCTTAATGCTAGCCTTAGAAGTCATGAAACTCGTTAGATTCATATTCAGTCGCATTATCAGTCCTTAAGATCTTGATCTTCTTTTCAGTTTTATTCTTGATCAAGGCTTGAGATGTGTGACATGACATGACACCTAGTGAACTTCCTCCGACCTGATATAATGAATCAACTCGAAACCCAAGAGTGAAGGCATCTTTAATATTGTTTTTCCATGCACGTACCTTGCCATTGCTGAAAGCCACCTTGTAGCCTTTGTCTTCCATAGCCGAAATGGACACCAGGTTCTTTTTGAGGTTAGGTGCATATAATACATCCTGTAAGTGGATCGTATTGCCTTGATTAAATTTAAGAGAGACATTGCCTACACCTTTCACGGGATATTTCATATTATCTCCAAGGACAATTTCCAAGTTAGTTTCTTTCTCTATTAGATTATGGAGAACTTCTTTGTAACCAGTGAAGTGCCTTGAGGCACCACTATCAATAAGCCAAATTCCCAGTGAGCCCGAAGGAGCAGAGTTAGATAGAGCAACTGGTAGATAATATTCATCTTTCTTATTTTCAACAATGTTGGATTCATACCTAGAATTTCTAGCCTTCTTGAATGGTTGTCCTCTTCCTTGATTTCCAGCCCTCCTTTTTCCTTTGCTATTAGATTTGCCATTCCTTTGATTGCCATGAGAGGGATTTTGATCATCGTCCCAATGTGAGTCCCTTCTATCAGGGCACTCTCTTGCATAGTGACCTGCTTTATCGTAATGTAACATCGTCCTTTTCTTCCACCCTTAGGTCCATTTGTTCCTAGTAGCAGTAGATGCATTTGATGTAGGCTCAACAATATTTCCTCTCACATGGTCCAATACTCCTTGATCTTCTAAGGTTAGATCGATAGACATCTTCCATCCATGATAGTCAGCTTTCTCAGGGAGCTTGTATTTGGCAGGGAAGAGTGTTGAGGACCCCATAGTTCTTTTAGGATAGCCTTGCCAATCTTCTCTTCGGTGATTGCTCTTGCTCTTACTTGGGATTTGTCTTCACCTCAGCTCTGATACCATGTTAAGATATGGTATGTTCTATGCTTATAGTAGTTTACTTACCTTTCTAATTATTATCCACAGATTAGCAATCACATGTACATAAAGTAAAGTGCAGATAGAACATTAAAATATCGACATAAAACAAGCCGAGACAAGAGACACAAGATGTGGTGGCTAGCCAGGGACAAACCCCAATGTGGGGAAACCCCTTGATCAAATCTTCCTTTATCTTCAATAATTCAGCAGAGAGAAATAGTACATAAATCTAATTTATATCAGTAGCAACAAACCCCAGATCAACCCTAAACTAGGACAAAAAACCCTAGATCAAACTTGTCAACTTTCCACCGGTGAGTCGTTCACCATGCACTAGTTCAAGACTTTGCCGTGCACTAGTCCAAGATATCGCCACGCACCAGTGCAAGATATTGCCGCGCACTAGTGCAAGATTTCGTCACGCACCAGTGCAAGATTGCGCCGTGCACCAGTGCAATATTTCACTGCGCACCAGTGCAAGATTTCGTCACGCACCAGTGCAAGATTTCGCCGCGCACCAGTGCAAGATTTCGCCGTGCACCAGTGCAAGATTTCGCCGCACACCAGAGAGAGAGATGTGATGATTAGTGTGTGTCCAAATGAGGAAAATACATCCTATATTTATACACAACTGTTGATGATTGAATATATGCGACTGTTGGGCTTCTGACCTTACATGAGTTGTAGGTCGGCTTGATAATTATTCCACAATCAAAATAAATTCATATCTCCATAAATACTTATCGAAATCGGATGATATTTAGATCAATCCTACACCTCTTGATGAGAGGAATCTAATAAAATATTATCAGCCATGAATAAGATGACCCACATGGAGTTTGGCCCTAGTTGCCAATTTTAACAAGGATGAACCACGTCCCACCAACATGTCCATATGTAACAACAGGAAAATGCCTATATGCATATCTTACTGGGGTAAACACGTACAGGGAAAGGATGAACCACATCCTATACATAGCAAACCCATAGGGAAAGGAGTGAATCCACATCTTATGGTCACATACAACTCCAAAAAGTACCCAGACCCCCAGGAGCTCCCAGAGCTCAATGTTCAACTAGGATCCTCATAGTAGGATCTTTCCACGACTCCTAGCCTCTCCCTGAAGGACTTACAAAGATGATTTGTGAAGATGATAGTAACCTATACATCCATCTTGAAATGATGGAGCTTCGTTGTTCCCAGTTGTACCATATCCTAAATAAAGTGGTACCCGATGCGAAAATGTTAGGAGTGGTCATGGAACATGGGATTCTTAAAAAGGAACGAACCCCACTCTACAATATACAATGAAGGTGTGCTCTAGTGGCTCACTAAAGAGATTCCTCAAATGGCTTCATAGTAAGCCATGCTTACTGCTTTATACATTCAGCCTCAATGGTGCTCCGGAGCAACAAACTTCAGTCTTTGATTTGTTCATGAAATAAAGTTAGTCCCCAAGAGATATAGGAATTACATGTGCTCTTTCCATTTACCATATTTCCTTTCCAACAATTCTCAGTAGCGTACTTTAGAACAAAATTAATATTAATGAGAAACTATCCAATTTGTGAGGCTTAACCATAAGTTTCTATATCCAGATGAGAAACTTCCCCATCTTTTAAGCTTAGGAACAAAGCTAGGTCTTTCATTTTGTCTTCAACTACCTCTTACATTGATAAACGAGAGGGCCATCAATCAAACATCATCACTAGTTTCATCTTTATAATCCAATCAACATGGCTCGTCCATAGCTCCTTTTCAATATAGGGAAAGTGACCTTGCCAGAACATAATCATCGAGCCACCTATAACATGTCCCTTTTCCTGCTATGGACCCTTAGGTCCATGTCATCAATCATAATTATGCAGCTTTCATGCACTCTCTTAAGTAACGGGGATATATCAAGGCATGATTAGAATCATCATAGTCATAATCAGCTGCCATGACTTGCCTCCATCAAGTAAGAAGAGTCATCGGGTCATACTGTTAGGGATTCTATAACTCCATCAGAAGTCTTATTCCAGTTGGAAATCTAGTCTTTATCAAGCTGCTCAATTTTAATGCAACAAACTTCTAATTATCAACTCCCAACAATCCACATGCACTAGCAATCTCTCTTACATGCTAAGCCCGTTCAACTAACAAACCATATGTTATTGTTTCTACAAGGTTTGTTATCAAGATAAGGTTAGAATGATTACATGTCATTATCACAAATTACTTCATGCAAGGGTTAGTTGCCATGCCATGTCAAGGGTTACAGTCGTACACTAAAAGTATTGTCATGATCATGTTTTGAGACAATATCATAAAGAAATCTCTATATTGCCATCTTCAAGATTGGCTGAGTCATATATCAAGGTTAGAGTCATGATTTTAGATTATGAAAAAGGTAGTTGTACATCAGGAGTTTTAAAAACATTCAGTCATGAATCATCAATATTACTACTGCACAACAAACTTTGCTGACACATAGATCAACTAATGTGGCTACTATAGAAGATATGAGATTTCTAGTGCCCATCCATAAGCCAAACCTTAAGAACTCCTAAAACGGTAATGATTAATTACTAGAGGAGTATATCTTGGTGGGGAACGAAACCAAGGTTTTCTGAAATTATCCTTGGCTCAACATGATTTATGGATTGAATTCTTCACAATAGAAGGATAAAATATATTTCCTTCAACTGATATAGACTTCGAATGAAGACAATTCCGATTCAATTGATTTAAGAAATCAAACTAATTGATATCTGTTACATGTTTATTGAATGCAAGAGTCCATTTCTAAGTTTTCTTTAGAACATAGGCAATTTTCTGTGCAAAATAATCTTCAGGACAAATTGACACGTCAACAACTTATATTTCTTGATTTCCATAGAAGTCGTTGCCTACAACTTGGGGGTATCAAACATTTGATCAAGCTTCAGATTTGCCAAAAAAATTTGGTAAACCTTAGATCAAATCTCCATATGAAGATGATTGTTCATAATGTTGTGCGAATGCATATAAATGACCAATGAAAAACACCATGAGTACTGACCAATATTTTTCCCAGATCTTGCTAATTGTTCCACAGATTCGCACAAGGATAACTTTAGATAAGGTTTCCAAACATATCATAAAACAAAACCCAAGATAATATTGTTCTCAAGCTTTGTTGATGATAATAGATCTTCCAAAATATAATTCGATGTTTCAGAAATAGGACCAAAACCCTTCCGCTCAGACTTTAGAGTCCTAGACAGAGGTTGAAGTGCGACATCAAACAAGTCTTCCTTCAAGAATGAGTTGGATGGAAGTCATATATTAAATGGCCTTATAACATGCTTTGTCAAAAGGAAAACCTTTACATGCAACAGATAGAATACATGACTTCTTGATATGGTAAGAGTAGAAACAAAATAATTTCAGATCAATTAACGAGCCATCATGACAAGTATCTCAAGGCACATACTGCTGTAGATAGAACATAGCAATACCATGCTAGAGCTAATTGTGTAGTGACAACCATACTTAATTCTGAGTGCATATAAGAATGAAGAAGTTTGAGCATATAGGTTGATACTCGTTATTGCCAATATGGGAAGCCATACCAATATTTTTCTATATGTGAATCAATAACATACATATGATTGAAGCAAGAGACATGTCGGCGAGGAACTTATTGAATTGATTCCATATATAATTGGAACAATGTCATAATTCAATGAATCATACTATACCAGGACCATATGCCATTATAGTCGATCATATATCATACTCCATTGCAATGATACAAATATGTTATTACAAGAAAATCATATGAAGAGCAAGAGCGAACATCCAGTTATTCCAGAGATGCAGTACCAATACATTGAGAGTAGATCTGTAACATATGCGAGTGAAAACTTATGGCAAGAATCCTATACCTTCAAGAGTGAGAGATCTGAGCCATAGGTGGTGCAAGACCTTAACATTGATCTAGGAGTAATATTCTGAGTTAATGTGAGAGATCTTTGTTGAACCTGACCTTCTAACTTGCATATTCTTCAAATGTAGGGGCCCTAAAAAAGTCATGGTTATAACCTAATCTTGCACAAGGTTGCCTAGAAATATAAGTAGGTATCTCGATCTTGTAAGATCATTGCAGTTGGAAAAATTAGCAATTGTTTTGAGATCCATCGTTCCTTATGTTGATCAATTAGGAAGTTTGCACTCATATTCCACTTCATTTTGCCTTATCTTCATACTTTCATAGGGAGGAGATCATGGATACTTTGTCAACAAACTTCTTTCAATGATTGCTTTCTCTTTTGCTTGGGTTTTTCCTCACCTAAGCTTTGGTACCATGTTAATTTTTGGTTAACATGTTCTTTGCTTAGGGCAATTAATTCAATGTTCCATATTATCCCATTTATCAATCCATCTCATTTTCATTAGCAATCACATGAGCCATTATTACATTGACAATAACTGAAAAAAGAACACAAATGATAAACACAAAAAACAAGCCAAGACAAAAGGACACAAGAATATGGCACAAGCCAAGAAAAAACCCCAATATTTGGAAAACCCTTGATCAATTCTTCTTATATTAATATCAAATGTTTAGAGAGAGAGTACAATAATTCAAAGTCAAAATTGACTTTCCAATTTGCAGATCTAGTATCATTGCCCTTAGACAAGTAGATGGCCCAATAAATACTGCAAATCTTGCACACTGTCAACAATAAACAATTTTTTCCTTGTCTAATGGTCCACCATGGTCATGGCACCAACAAAGTAGTCTCTATTAAGCTCAGACTTCTTCAGTAGCAAACTATATCATGGTTAGGGTTTATTGGCTGGCTGCTACAACTGCTCTACTCACCTCTAGACCTCCTTTCAAGACTGTGACTCCTCTTCTAGTAATTTTTCCCATGCTCTTAGGTTGATCTGGGCTAGATTCATCCCTCAAGATTGCCACAAGACTCTCCTGCTATCCAATGTAGAGACTGCGACCAACCCTAGGTAGTCTCTTAATCTTTTTGACCCTTGACCAAACTCCTTAGGCCTGCAGCCTGCCTGAATCAACTTCCCAATTGTTGAAGTTTCTAAGTTTACTTAGTTAGAAAACCTCCATGCACTTTATCTGATTTATTCCTACCTACTTGATATTTTACTTAACAAGTTATTTACAATGTAAATACTGAAAATAAACACTAGTGCATGCTCAACATATTACAGATCAACAACTAAAGGAAACGAAAACAATCAAACCATATGACACCATTATCTTTTGACCAATGTCCCCAGAAAAGCCCAATGTGGGAAAAATGGTGCAACTATCTGAGGGTTTTCTTATTAAGCAATATCAGAGTACAATCTGGGTGCCGAAACTGGCCTACCCAACAAATAATTTCCTTGGTAGTAATACCTCTCAGTTTATGATAAATCTCTTGGCTGAAACCCTGGATAATCCTTCTGGCAGCTCCTCAGCACCAATTTTCCCCAGAAACCCCATTGTCAGCCTCTCTCTAGACAGCGTCAGCCCCTCTTTGCCCAGCACTGGCCCTACGTCACCCCGAATGGGTCTGCGTCAGCCTTAGGAAGCCTTGCGTCAGCCCTCTGGCTCTCTGTGTCAGCAATGTTTGCCTCTCTGAGGCTCTGCGCAGCTCCCGATTGCCTCTACATGGTCCTGCGTGAGCCCTAGCTGGCTCTGCGTCACTCTCCTTGGCTACTGCGCTACTCTCCTGGCACTATCTTTGCCTCTCTATCTCTTTGTACTCAATGCCCCTCAGCTGCAACTCACGATCACTAATTCTATCTCTCTTAGCAAACCTCGCTATAAAGAATAGAATGAATAATCACTCTGGTGTATTCTCCAAGTGACCCTCAAGCCTCCTCTTATACATTTCCTGTTGACATATCAACGACCAAGATTAAGTCCCTAATTAATGACTAAGATTAGATCTGGCTTGATCCATGTCTTTTGGACCATTCTAACACAGTTTCATATTAATCCACATTAATATTTTATTTTCCCTAAGTTTAGACTAAGGGACTCCATTAAAAACATTAATTATTTTAATATCTCCTTAACTATTTAGAATCTACCCAAACCCTTTTTGGGTATTGGAGATCTCATGTGCCCCAACTTCTCCACCAAATTTCGTGGCTAGAGCACATCCGATGCTACCCGAAATCAACACCAATGCTGCGACCTACTTGCACAAGAGAAACCCTATATACAATTGCCCTGAAACATCTCCCAAACAACTCCTAAGGCTACATCTTGTTGGAAATAATACTGAGAGGGGGGGTGAATCAGTATTATCACATCAATAAAACTTTTTCATTTCCATATTCAGATTCATATATGCTACTTCCACAACTTCTTATGATTCAGTTAGTTGATCCTTAATGAGTGCATTAGAACATTATCAACCATATTAACAGTAAACAGGTGCAGTAAAATAGAACAGATCATCACACATAAGCCACACACATGAACACCAGATATAAGGTGGAAACCCAAATGTGGGTGAAAACCACCTGCTGCAATATGTCTCTATCTTCTTTCAAATTAGAAACTCCTTTTACAATGGTCTTGTACTGGTGCAGTCCTTTAATAGTACGCAGGCTGCAACCTGCAGAGAGCTACAACTCTCTCTCGTTTTCCAGTCTCTCCTGGAAGGGAGCTACAACCCCGTACTTCTTTTCTTTCAAGGACCACCTTTCATAAATTTTCAAATTGGATCCATAAACATCAAATGATCATCAGGTACCAGTAAGTCACCCAGATAACCAGATCCACAATAACAGTAAACTAAACCCAGAACACCTTATCAATAAAAAATCAGTCAACAAAAGATCTTAAGACAGATACGCAATTTCCTTTTCTCTGGCCTGCGTCGCTACGCACTTTACCTTCTGTGGCGCTGCGCACCTCCGCAGCTGCACCTTCTGTGGCGCCTCCGCACTGCGTCTTTGGTGGTGCCTCTGTGGCGTCTCCTGTGGCGCCTCCGCACTGCGCCTTCTGTGGCGCCTCTGTGGCGTCTCTGCACTGCGCCTTCTGTGGCATCTCCGCACTGCGCCTTCTGTGGTGCCTTCGCATTACGCCTTCTGTGGCGCCTCCGCACTATGCCTTCTGTGGCGCCTCTGTGGCGTCTCCGCACTACGCCTTCTGTGGCGTCTCCGCACTGCGCCTTCTGTGGCGCCTCTGTGGCGTCTCCGCACT
>APFE031147455.1:62519-83898 GCA_000404065.3 Pinus taeda | reverse complement strand
CTTTTCTCCGCATAAAAGTGCGTGAACTTTTCTCTACATGAAATAAACTTTTATCTTCATGAAAGTGCGTGAACTTTGTTGCACTATAATTTATCATCTGAGATGAGTGGGTTGCCTTCAAATACAACATATGTATCATAATGCCAACACATCTTCCTTCATGTAGGATCTCAGCCTGCAAAAGAGGATGAATGATCCGCATAATTGTTCTCCATTTAGCCCAAACTTGTCCCTTTCAGCCTCAACTTCCAACCTGAGGTATTTGGTCCATCAAACAACCCAACAATGATAATAACCCAAGCTTTCCTCCTTCATTGGTGTCTTCTTTCTTCTGTGACTATTTCAGAGAGTGGAAATATGTGATGGATGTGTCAAATAAGGTTGGAGGACACTTCCTTTTATAGGAGACGAGGAGGAGTTCCATTTGATTTAATTAACCCCAAGATGACCTTCATAAATTACACATGAGTGGGTTTACTCTTAAAATTATATTTTCCCTTATCCAAATTTAGTGATCTTTAGGTAGATTTTGGTTCTCTCAAAAAGAGGAATTTAATGCAATAACTATCTCCATTGATTGAGTTGACCAAGGTGGAATTTGGCCCTAGTTTCCAATTTTAACATAAGGGAACATTGAGATCACCTTAAAAAAAACCCTAGAGAGCATTTTATTCAAGTCCTTCTTGCATATTGGTTTCTATGGTTTTCACTATGAAATCTGATAACAATCTAGAGTGAGGATCAAATTTTAGAGCTTGGAAAGTTAGAATAGATATTATTCTTGCCAAGAACAAGTTTTTTGACATTGTGAAAGGAAAGGTTGTTGAACCAAAAGATGATGCCATAAAAGAAAAGTTGAAAGAGGATGACATCAATACTATGAGCATTACAGTGGACTCCATTAGAGATCATTTGATTCCATACATTGCAAAACTTGATACTTCAAAGAAGATGTATGATTCCCTAATGAATCTCTACACTATCAAGAATGTTGGTTAGTCAATGAGTTATAAGAATGAACTTTGAAATACAAGGATGACTAATGACGACCTCTGGCTTCTTACTTCGTAAGGATTTCTCAAATAACAGATCATATCCAAGCAATTGGTGAATTCATTCGTGATTAAGAAATAGTGATTACAACACTCAATGGTGTTCCTAGATCATGGGATGATTTTGCAACATGTATAAGTAGTTGGAAGGAAGCTCCTACATTTGAAAAACTATGGACATCATGTGCTCAAGAAGAAGCAATACTGATGACTAGAGATCATAAAGACGAGGAATTTCAAGCCCTTGCAACTCGTTTCAATAACAAGGGGAAGAAGAAGTTTGGGCCTATTGTTGCCGCGACATCGACCCTCCAATTTTTTTCCTATGTAAATTTTGGAGCCTACAATAACTGTCGTTTCAAGCCCCTTTGAGTTGTCATGTTGTTTGATTTGTTATCTATGTATTTTCTCCTTGTGTCACATCCTCCTATGTCAATGTTTCCTAAGTGTCATTGATGAGGCTCATCAATAGGTATATCATAAGGGTCATAATGCCATCCTCAAGCTTTAAAATTCTCTTTCTCACAATTATTTACAATTCTTGCTATATTATGCTTAGTGTGAGGAGTGAAAGATGTGTTGCTATGTCATGTGGCCTAATATGGGTTAAATGCATGAATTGGAATAATTTTGAGATAATTTCAATGTAGAATCTTAGAGTAGACAATAGGGAGAGATTTTAGGAGCTTGTCCACCTTCTTGACTCTTTCAAGCAACCAAGATCACCACTTTATCTCTCATCAACTCAAACTCCTTGGCAACCAATCAGGATGAGGTCATTGGCAGCCAAACCAGTGCAGTTCAAGGAAGATCTAGATCCACCTTTCTCGAGTTTTGGGAGACAAACATCTCTATTTTCTAGGGAGATGTTGTTAGCTACCCTTTTGTATAAATAAACATGCCAAGGAACTCATTAGGATTCAAATTTTGTTTGCAACTAAGAAATTATTGAGTTCAAGCACTTGTGACTGCTATTTTTAACTTATTATGTGATGTATTTGACATTTCTGTAATGATAATGAGAAGGTTCTGATTGATCCATCATTGAGTTAGTTCTGAGGACTGAGTCTGTTGGGTTTGGGCCCAACCCCAGTAGCTTAGGTCCCTCTTATGTATTGATATTTATTTTTGCTTAGAATGTTTAATTAGTTGCTGCATTTTAGTAGAATATAATTCGTCAAAACGTCTGTGACTGTTGCCTCTATCTCATTTCTCTCATGGGAGCCTGATTATAGGACTCTACAATAACAACCCAAAAACACTATGTGATGATTTCTTGGGAAAAGGTATACATAGTTATCTTGTTTTACATATGATTGTTGTAGCTTAGAAGTTAATTCATTCCAGAGATCAGAGTTTTTAGCACCAGTTTGAAAGTTTCGAAATTCAACTCATCTTTTCCACCATTGGGTATAATATTTTGTAAATGAAAAGAAGAGAAGGTGCATGTGATGTTGCAGGACTGTTGGACTTGCAGGAAAGGGACCTTTTCACCATATCCATCTAGGACTTCTCCACTCTCTTTAGATGAATCCCAACCATTGTTCTTGATCTCTTCTTTTTCGGCCAGTGTGAGCAGCCCTCTTAGTCTAAAACTGGCCTTCCTAAAGTGTTGATCTTGGCTAGGGGTGTTGGTCACCTTCCATCCATCCACCACAACCTTCATCCATCTTTCCATCCCTTGATACCATCATCTTTTCCTTCCAAACCCTCTCGGAAACCTTCTTGTAACATTACAGGACTTCTTGTAGCAGCTTCATGTAGCATGCTTGTAGCAACCTGTTTTCCCCTTGTTTTCCTAGGCCATTCCCTCCATTCCTTTTCCTTCATTGCAAGAGAAAATAACATTAGTTTCTTCATCACAGATTTGGAAAATAGGACATTACTTTATATGCAAGTGTGAATGAGATAGATGATGCATGAAATCTTTCGTTGTGAGTTGATAGAATAATTTTCTGTTTTCAAGTGATTTTGATAGCTAGATGGTTGATTGAAATTAATGTAGCTTCCTTTCTGCAGGTATCATCTCTCTTGTTTTCTTTCATGAATTGATTCAGTAGCATTTACAAGTTGACAACATTTATAAGTTATATTTGAAAAGTATTTACTTTTTCTACACTGGGGCTAGCTTTTGAATTGCACTTTTAGTAGTTAATTCCCCTTAATTCAGTAGAATAATGGTCTTGGAGCCCTAATGATCAAATGACCTAGTTGAGGGTGGCATGAGTATATTTATATCTACTGTGTATATAATAATATCACCTCAAAGTTTGTACGAACCCCAGGTTGATAAATAGAGTTGAGGAGCCTCTGGGAGTTGCAACACTCTTGGTGTAATACCATGGCTCATCACTTTTTGGCGCTGTTTCTGGGGAGGTGTCTAGGTAGATGTTATTTTTGCTTAATCATTTCTTTCTGTTTCACATTTAGTTTTGAAAAAATCATATAAAAGAAGCAAAATTTTCTTTCATGCCTTGTAGGAGTAGAGATACCCAAGGAATTTTTTTGCTAAACACCCCCACACCCTCAACAATCAATCTTCACTCTTCTTCGGTGATTATCAACTTCCCTCTCTGACTATAGTGGAGTTAGAAGACCCGTTAGGTGAACACCCTGAGATTTCTAAATAACCTATTGGGGAAGAACAAGAATCCATTACACCTACCCAAATCATGACTGAAAACAGGAATGAGGAGGGTTTTCCTATCAGAGAGACTAATGGGGAGGCTAGAATGAAGGATATAAGCCCTACTACCCTTCCTCACTTCCATGGATTAACCTATGAGGACCCTGACACTTTTATGTTTGAGTTTACTGTTGTCTGTAGGACCTATGACTACACCTCTGATGACTAGAAGCTGAAGTTGTTCCCATCTACCCTTAAGGATGCAACCTTGTGTTGGTTTATGGGCCTGCTTGGGGATAACATCACTACCTGGAATAAAATGCAAAATCCTTTAATAACAAGTAGAGGGACTACTGTAGGTCTAAGGAAACTAAAGAATAAATCTTTAGAATGACCCTTAGACCTGATGAAACCCTAGAGGACTATGAGGAGAGATTCCAGCTTAGTTATAGGAGGGTCAGAGGCACCCTTGATCCTGAATCACTCAAGTTAGTTCTTGTCCGAGGGATTAGGGAGGACATGTTGGAAACCCTCAACATGCTATCTAGGGAGAACATCTACCAGTTCTCCTATGAGGACATCAAAACAGTGTCCAAGAACCACTCTAGGGTTGCTAGGAAGAAGGGTAGGGCTAGTCAAGCTTTGGTTAGTTCCTCTCCTTCCACAACATCCATAAAGAATGAAATTGGAAACATGTTGGAGGACTTTAAAAGTGAAATGCTACACACCTTTACTTTGCAAATGGATGCCATGTAGATCAAGAGGAAATAAGAGGAAGCAAAGAGGGCCTTAGCTACTTTTTGCCCTAAATGCATTTGAAGACACCCCAAAAATGAATGTCCATTAAATGTCATAGAGGTATGCTCAGTCTGTGAGGAAAACCATGCCACAAATAAATGTCCTTCTTTGCCTGGATTAAAAGTTGTATACCAAGGGGTAGAAGGTGGAGCTGAGCAACTCTATTTTATAAATCAAAGGAGGCCTCAAGGTCCTCGGCTATACCAGTAAGGCATGCAAAGTTGATCCTGCTCTTATTACCATCCAAACCAGAATGCACCCTTGCCACCTTGGTACTCTTCCACTCATCCATCATGTTTGACACCTCCTTCTTGGCCTTATGCTCCTCAATATCCTCCCCAACCTGTCAATAAACCATTTCAGCCATATGCTTATCACAAAGGTGGAGGCCTCAACTCAACCAACCTCCTGCTTTACTACCTCCATATCCATATCAACCACAACTCACTCATCCTGCCCCACCCAGGCAACCTCAGATTCCTTCTCAACCCAACCCGAACTCGAATAATAAGAAAGCACAACAGGTCTACAATCGAGAGACATCTTACCCTGCCTATGCTGTGGAGATTCAAGAAATCAACGTTAGGTATGGAAGTGTGCTCCTAGATAACCAACCTCCATCTCCACTTGAGGAGCTAGAAGAGGAAAAGGAAGAGAGTAGCGCTCAAGTAAATCCACCTCCTTTTCCTGAGAAATTGATCCATCCTAATTAGCAGACCCCAAAAGAGACTGAACTTCTGGGGGGAATTGAAGAATCTGTGTGTTAAAGTACCCCTCCTCCAAGCTATTAAGGATGTTCCCATCTATACTAAGCTTATCAAAGATAAATGTTTCAAACACCCTGGGAGGAGAAAAAGAGACACCCCCACGATCAATGTTATTGGTTAATTATCTTATTTGATGTTGGGGAGAGTGATTTTCCCAAAATATCTAGACCCTAGAAGTCCAATAGTAGATGTGCACATAGATGGAATCATTGTCCGTTACACCCTGATTGATCTTGGGGCTACCATCAATATGATGACTAAGGAAACCATGCTAAAACCAAACCTCCAAGGATCCTTGAGAAAGACCATTATAGTGCTCCAACTTGCAGATAGATCCACAATAGCTCCTGAGGGAGTTGTTGAGGATGTAATGGTATCTATTGACTCCTGGGAGTATCTTAATGACATCTTGGTTCTCCAGCCCAAAACAAATTCAATGGTTATCCTCTCATCTTGGGAAGGCCATGGTTAGCCACTGTTGATGCTTACATAAGTTGCAGGGTTAGGAGCATGACCATTAAGAATGGGCATTTGTCCAAACAATCGGT
Source organism: Pinus taeda (assembly GCA_000404065.3). Lineage (NCBI taxonomy): Eukaryota > Viridiplantae > Streptophyta > Pinopsida > Pinales > Pinaceae > Pinus > Pinus taeda. The sequence goes on along the minus strand of APFE031147455.1, from coordinate 78,107 downwards.
ATTGTAGCCCCTTGCTTAGCCATCCATTGAGCATGACTTACCCCTATGGTTAGAAGAGGAGGAGGAAGATGAAGTGTATCATACAACATCCCATCCAATCTATACCCTAGATGCTGTCATAGGAGGGGGGCAACCTGATGAAGATGACCTCATTGACCAAATCCTCTAGAACCAACCTCCCAATACCATGCCTTTGATTGAACTTGTGAAGAAATCTGAGGGTAATCCTTGGACTGAGTTATGCCTAGTTGACCCAAATCCTGCACATGTCAAAGTTCTAGAATTTGGTCCATCTAGAACCTTGAAGATTAACCCCTCTCTCTTAGCCAACCAAGAAGAGAAGTTATGCAAAATGATGAGAGAGCACTTAGATGATTTTTCTTGGAGCTATAAAGAAATGAACGGGGTGCATCCTTCAGTTTGTACTCATCACATCTACATCAAGGAGGGATGAAATCTGTGCACCAACCTCAGAGGAGAATAAACCCAAACCTCAAGGACATAGTAAATGAAGAGTTGCAAAAGTTGTTGGATGCAAGGTTCATATACTCCATCTCAGATAGTGAGTGAGTGTCCCCTCTAGTTTTGGTCCCAAAGAGGAATGAGAAGTGCAGGATCTATGTCGATTACAATGAATTGGACAAAGCCACTAAGAAATACCATTTCCCTTTACCTTCATTGATCAAGTGTTAGATGGTCTTGTAGTGAATAAGTTCTTTTCTTTCCTGGATGGATTCAATGGCTATAATTAGATCCAGATCAGCTCTGAGGATCAAGACAAAACTACATTCACATGTCCTTGGGGTATCTTTTCTTATAGGGTCATTCCTTTCAGTTTGACTAATGCCTCTACCACTTTTCAAAGGGAAGTTCTGAGCATCTTTGCTAAGCTAGTCCATGACTCTGTAGAGATCTACATGGATGATTTCACTCCCTATGGGTGTGACTTCCTGGAGGCTCTCTCTAACCTGGGGAAAGTCCTGAAGAAGTACATTGAAATGAATCTCTTGCTTAGTCCTGATAAGTGTGAATTCTTAATGAATGCATGGACTGTCCTTGACCATTCAATATCTAAGGAGGGACTACAAGTTGACCCAAACAAAATTGACATCATAAAAAGGGTCCCTAGTCCTCAAAACAGAGGGATGTTAGGAGTTTCTTGGGCTTAGATGGATATTATAGAAGGTTTATCAAGGACTTCAGCAAAGTTTCTTCACCATTGTTTGGGTTGTTGGCCAAGGACCCAGAAAGACAAATTAACCACTGCACCTATACTTAGGGGCCCAAATTGGGCTTTGCCTTTCCATATCCATGCTGATGCATCTGACAAAGTTGTGGGCGCAGCCTTGGGACAAATAGACGGTAAGTTACGTTATTCCCTTTACTTCATTCGTAAAAATCTGTCTAAGGCTAAATTGAACTACACTGTAACTGAGAAAGGACTTCTAGATGTTGTACACTTGAACAAATTTAGACACTACATCACTGGCTACCAAAATTTTGTGCATACTGACCATGTAGCCATCAAATACTTGATGAATAAGCCTGATGTGAGTGATAGAATCATTAGATGGTTGCTATTGTTACAAAAGTTTGATCTAACTATCATTTACAAGCCAAGAAAAGAAAATGTAGTTGCATATTTTCTATCTAGACTTGCTTTCCCTGCAGGTGATGAAGGGATGGTCGACGATCAACTTCTAGATGATCACTTATTTACTATCTCAGTGCTCTCTACATGGTTTGCTGACATAGCCAATTACCTATTTGCTACAATATTTCCTCCAAATCTTTCATCTAGGGAAAAGAGCATAATTGTAAGGAAGAGCGCCCCTTTCACTTGGATTAGGGGCAATCTCTTCAAGTTGGGAGCATATAAGATTTTAAGGAGATGTGTCAAGGAAGAGGAAGTCTTTGATATCCTCTCATCCTGTCATGATGGGCCATGTGGATGTCATTTTTCTACCAAAAGAACAACTTTCAAAGCTCTACAAGCTGGCTATTATTGGCCTACCCTCCACGAAGATGCAAGAAGGTATACCAGTAAATGTGATCAGTGCCAGAGGATGGGAAAACCCACATCCAATGATGAAATGCCCCTATAAACCCCAAGTGGCTTTAGAGCCATTTGATAAGTGGGGCATGGATTTCATTGGTCCAATTGATCCACCATCAGGGCAGAACAAGTACATCATTGTGTGCACTAACTAGTTCACAACTTTTTTAGGTATTGGTCTAAAGAAAAGAAAAAATAATAAAATTCATGGATGAAAACCTTTGTGAGGCATCTAAGGCCAACACTTGTGTTGAAAACCTCTCGGAGGCAACCTAGGGGTAAAGAAAAAGAAGAAAATAAATATCCCTGGGTGAAAACTTCTCTTGAGGCACCCAGGGTAGACACACAAGTTGAAGACCTTTCCTGAGGCAGCCTGTGTGTCTCAAAAAAAAAAGAACACAAAGAAGAAGCTTAGGACATGGATCCACAACATGTTTGTTAATTATTTTTTTCATTTTGCAGGTTTGAAGATAGTGGTGGATTCCATAGCTACATGGCCAACATCCTCAAGATTCTCTCCACTTCTCCCTCCATCCACTTCATATCCACCATCCAACCTCATGTGCTCACCACTCTCCATCATCCCAGTAGCTCAACAATCAAATTTCATCCCCTCTCTGGATTTCTACATGAAGACTGTAATTGTTACAGGAAGATCCTATAGCACTACAGGAAGATCCTGTAGAACTACAAGAGGGCTTCGAAAAGCTACAGGAAGAAAATATGAATGAAAAGACCACCAAACATGACCTTGCCAAATGAAAATAAGGTTCTTCCACCATGGTCCACCACCTATCCATCATTTATCCATCCTAGTTCACAAGAAAAAGTAGTATTTTTCAAAAACGAACCCTCCATTCTGTCTCACCCTGAAGAATTTCTTGAAAAACACACAAAGCACACCCTCTCCATTTTCACAAACCTACACTACTCCCTCAGAGCCCTAACATCATCCTCCAAACCCTCTACATCCTTTTTCATCATTCCCATGCAATTAAAAGAACTTAGAAGAGAAGAAAAGGATTGCTACAGGAAGAAAACCTCCCCTGTAGTAGCTTGTGCAACCATTATAGAAAGCCATAATCCTATTTTTTTCCCTTTCCCATCAAGTAGAGGGGTTGATACCAACTCATGAGGCACTCGATAGTAACCATACCACTCCAAGTAGGACTCTCCACCAACAACAACACCTGGGACATCAACAAAGGACTTGCACACATAGCAACAACAACAGTCAAATGCCATGAGAAGAAAAAGATATACACAGAAAGGTAAAACACAACAAGAAAACTTCCTTGGTGACAATACAAATGTCCAACTCCAACATGCACATCCCTGCATTATTCGATCACGAGGTAGGCACATGTATGGAAACCTTTCATCTCTTCCCATGTGTAAATAATGAAAAATGTATAAATGTTGAGAGGAGGTATTTTTATAAGATGGAGGTGGTCAGTTAACTTGGCCACCCTCGACCGGTAAATAAAAAGTGATTATGAGCCCTCATGCAACGTGGAGGTGTCACATCAGTCAAGTTAGGATCATAGAGAGTGGGTGGTGATTACAAGGGATGTGGGAATGATTACTCTAGGTAGGGACAATGGTCCAAAAGAGGAAACCTCATGCCTCTACCAAGTCATCACAATGCTCCAAGCCCTAGCCAAAAATGGCATACAATATACTGGGGCTTGAATTCTCTTGCATTGATGCTCATTTCAAAAACATTTAAGGTGAGGACAAGCTTGGGGAGCAATCGAGGAGAGTCAAACCCTGCTCTTCCATTTCTACAGGAAGCCTGCAAATGCTACAGGAAGCCCGAGGAAGTGCTACAGGAAGCTTAAAGGAGTGAAAGAATGCCACTAAGGGTCAAATTTATCTCCAATTTTATATATTTATCCCAGACCATGTGGTATATTAAGTGAATCCTCTCCCTCATCTGTCCATAACTTGTATGCTGGTGCACCCTAAATTCTATAGGAAATATCAGTCAAATTGTGGATTGCAAGAACTTTTATGGCCGTAGATTAGAGGGAATGTAGAAAATTGTCATCAACTAGAGATTTCAACCCTCTTCTTCCATTGAATTTCACATCAAAGCTATCACAGGAAGCATCCCTCCTTCACTTAGTTGAAAATAGAGAAAAGAGATGGATGGAGGATTCAATAGAAGGGAGCCCTTAGACACTAAAAGAATTCATCTTCACCCTTATATATTAGACATTTTTAGAAGATATTAGTGGCTAGGATTATTTGAATTGTTGAAGGGATATGATGATGACATTGCATATGAATTTTCCATGACTCTAAGCTCTAAGACAGAAGTCAGTGCCACCACTGTGGTGAGGGGATTATCTATTTCAATCAGTCTTGAGCTAATTAGCAAGGTGGCAACCCTACCCCTAGGGATCAAATGGAAAAGACGAGACAAAACCACCAGTGCCATTGCCAAAAAGAACTTCTCTGCCAATAAAAAACCTATCAAAGAAAAGAATGGATTTAGGAGGGAAAGGCTATCCTATACTTGGGATGAGGTGGCCCAACATATCCTAAATTACATCCCCTTTGAAGGAAGGCTGAGTGTAGTTTATGGCGACTAAGTTTTCAAGAAGAATTTCCGCTGGCTCAAAGACTCAATGCTCCATCCTTCCTCCTACCATCCATGAGGGACATGAGTTAAAAAGTGAGAGGCGGCAAACACCAACACGTGGGTCACCACGGCCTCATTAACCTGATAGTGGTGGATGCCTTGAACAAACTAAGGATCCTTGTCCTTTGTTCCAATTTCATTGATATGGATAGAGAGACCTTCATTGACACTCAGAACGTCACACTAGGTGAGACCCCAACCTCTAGCGTTGGAGGAAGAGAGGGGAAAGAAGAAGAAAAAGAGAGTACAAAGGCTGAAGAGGAAGGAAATACATATGCAAAAAAGACAGAGGAAGAACTAGAGGAAAAGGTAGAAAAAGAACAAGATGAAGAGGAAGAGGGAGAGATATAAGAAGAACCAAACCCTGAGAAAACTACTGAATCTAGAGAAGCAGGGGTATCCCCAGAACAATCAACTTTGTCTCTAGGATCCACTGAAAAGGAAGTAGTTTCCACCTTAGCTACCTTGAGCACCCTAGTCAAACCCAAAAAGAAGAGGCAAAGGCAAGCTCCCCTCTACTTTAAAACTAGGATCAAGAAAGGAAGGCCTCAGTCTCCCACAAAGGCCCCTATCACAATTGAAGAGTCCCCAAGTAAGAAAGAGGAGGTGGGGCCCGCTAAAAGAAAAGTTAAAGAGGTCACCTCTCTAGAAAACATATCAAAGACTCGTATACCATATGTAAGGAGGCCCATCACTAGATCAACCTCCTTTAAACAACCCAAGACACCTACCATCCTCCAACAAAAAGGAAAGGGGAAGCTATAGGAAGAACAAAGCATGCTACAAGAAAAATAGAGCATGCTATAGGAAAAACATAGAATTCTATAGGAAGAACAGAGTGTTCTATAAGAAGGTCAGAATGAGCAATAGGAGGGGCAAAAGGTGCCACATCAGCTACAAGAGGGGGCGACTTCCCCAAATACATTTGATAAAGACTTCCCAGAGATCCATGAGCCTAGTCCACAACCTAATTTGAACTCCTATTATAAATTTATTGAAGGAGACAAAGTTATTCCTCAAAAAATTTGCAATTCCACTTTTCTTTGAACTAGAAGCAAAAAGAGGAAGGACCCACAGATATGCAAATAGCCAACTCTAGAAAGGTGGAAGATGTGGGCTTCATGGAAGAAAAGGTCCTTGAAATGAGCAGAGTTAAGTGAGCGAGGAGAGAAATAATCCACAATGAGGGTACAACTACAAGCATACAATAGATGGTTGAGGTGGAAGCTGTAGGAGAAGGAAACCCAACTAGCCACAATGACAAGCCTCTCCCTAGAGGCCTTACAGTGCATGCAACCATCCAAGTCCTATGCACTCTTCCTCAAATAACAATGGATGAAATTTCAAATCAAGACCATAACACAATGTGGATCTATGCCATTTCAAGATTACAAGCAATTCAGTAAATTATGTGACCAAAGTAGCATAGAAGACAAAGAAAAATTGGCTGAGTTTTACATGCATAACATCACCTTGACTAATATGATTGTTTGGGATCCAAATGAAAAGTTGGGGGATATGCAACAGATGCCCCTAACATCTTGGATGACTCACGAGGATGCTAGAGCTGAGGAGGTAAATAGAATAATGGCAAAGGAAGAGAAAGAACCACTACATATCAGGTCAGAGTAGATAAGCCCAATGGTTGTCATTAGCATTCATAGCATCATCTCCAATGATGCTAATCGAGCATCCAAATACCTTTCCACCTAGGAGCAGGATATCTCACATTTTGAGTACACGCTCAGGCTGTTAGGGACAGAAATCTAGCAAGCCTGCCAGAGAAGATGGAATGCCTTAACCCACAGTCTCTAGATCAGGGAGTATCACTCTCATGAAAGGTTGATGAATGCATTGGAATGAACACCCTTGTACAAAAGGCTCATGCAAATATTAAAAGTCAACTGGATTGGACTCAATCTCAGTCCACCCATGTTGCTAGGCCTACAGGAGGGAAGAAATGAAGAAGAAGAAAGGAAACAATGGTCAGAGATAGAAATGAATGCAAGCTTCTATCCTCAAGAAGGCACACCATTTGAGGAGCCTTGGGATGTCAGAGATGCCACCAGTGCCATGAAGGATATGGACATAGATGACTAAGTTGCTCAAAGGATGAACAACAACTTCACTAGGGGGGTGATGATGAGGCTCATGAGTAGGTATATCATAATGGTCATAATGCCATCTTCCAACTTTAAAATTATCTCTTTCTCACATTTATTTACAATTTTTGCTATATTATGCTTAGTGTGAGGAGTGAAATATGTGTTTCTATGTCATGTGGCCTGATATGGTTTAAATGTAGGAATTGGAACACTTTTGAGATAATTTCAATGCAAAATCTCAGAGTAGACAATAGGGAGAGATTCTAGGAGGTTTTCCACCTCCTTAACTCCTTCAATAAGCCAAGATCACCACTTTATCTCTCATCAATTCGAAGACATCCAAGCAGGACGAGGTCGTTGGCAGCGAAGCTAATGCAGTTCAAGGAAGATCTTGATCCACCTTTCTCGAGTTTTGGGAGACAAACATTTATATTTTCTAGGGAGGTTTTGGTAGCTACCCTTTTGTATAAATAAACATGCCAAGGAACTCTTTAGGATTCAAATTTTGTTTGTAGCTAAGAAGTTATTGAGTTCAAGCACTTGTGACTGCTATTTTTAACTTATTATGTGATGTATTTGACATTTCTGCAATGATAATGAGAAGTTTCTTATTGATCCATCAATGAGTTAGTTCAGAGGGCTGAGGCTCTTGGGTTTGGGCACAACCCCAATATCTTAGGTCCCTCTTATGTATTGATATTTCCTTTAGATTAGAATGTTTGATTAGTTGCTGCATTTTAGTAGAATATAATTCATCAAATATTCTGTGACTGTTGCCTCTATCTCATCTCTCTCATGGGAGCCTGGTTAGAGGACTCTACAATCACAACCCAAAAACACTATGTGATTATTTCTTGGAAAAATATCTACATTAGCTATCTTGTTTACATATGATTGCTATAGATTAGAATTTGATTCATTACATAGATCAAAGTTTTTAGCACCAGTTAGATAGTTTCCAAATTCAACTCATCGTTTCCACCATTGGTTATAGTATTTTGTAAATGAAAAGAAGAGAAGGTGCATGTGATGTTGCAGGATTGTTGGACCTGTAGGCAAGGGACCTTTTCACCATCTCCTTCCAGGACTTCTCCACTCTCTTTTCATGAATCCTAACCGTTGTTTTTGATCTCTTCTTTTTAGGTCACCGTGAGCAGCGCTCTTTGTCCAAAACTAGCCTTCTTGAAGTGTTAAGCTTGGCTAGGGGTGTTGGTCATGTTCCATCCATCCACCGCAACCTTTATCCATATTTCCATCCCTTGATCCCATCATCCTTACCTTCTAAACCCTCTCAACAGCCTTCCTATAGCATTATAGAACTTCCTGTAGCAGCCTATTTTTCCCTTGTTTTGACTTGTAATGCTAGTATGGATTAGTTTAGGAGTAGGTTGAGCCCCCAGCCTGGACTCCATGATAAGAGGTACCACCTAGGGCATTTCCTCCATTCCTTTTTCCTTCACTGTAAAAGAAAATATCATTAGTTTCTTCATCATAGATTTGGAAAATAGGACATTACTTTATATGAAAGTGTGAATTAGATAGATGATGCATGAAATCTTGAGTTGTGAGTTGGTAGAATAATTTTCTATTTTCAAGTGAATTTGATAGCTAGATGGTCGATTGTAGTTAGTGTAGTTTCCTTTCTGCAGGTAGCATAACTCTTGTGTTCTTTCATGAATTGATTCAATAACATTTACAAGTTAGATTTGAAAAGAATTTACTTTTTCTACACTAGGGCTAGTTTTTGAATTTCACTTTCAGTAGTTAATTCCCCCTAATTCAGTAGAAGAATGGTCTTGGAGCCCTAATGATCAAATGACCTATTTGAGGGTGGCATGAGTAGAATTCCATCTATTGTGTTTATAACACTGTCACCTCGAATTTTGTACGAACCCCAGGTTGATAAATATAGTTGAGGAGACTTTGGGAGTTGCAACACTCTTGGTGCAATATGTTAAAATTGGCAACTTGGTGCAATATGTTAAAATTGGCAACTAGGGCCAAACTCCATGTGGGTCATATTATCTATGGCAGCTGATATTTTTATTAGAGCCCTCTCATTGAGAGGTGTAGGATTGATCTAAAGATCATCCGATTCTGATAAGTATTTATGAAGTTATGAATTTATTTATGTTATGGACAAATTGTTAAGTCGGCCAGCAACTTATGTAGGCTCAGAAGCCCAAAAGTCATGTCTATTCAACCTCTACATTTTAGTATAAATAGAATAGGACTTCAAGTCATTTCTACACACACTTGGATCACTTCCTCTCTCTACTTTTCTTTGGGTTTTAGTAGGAGGAGAGATCCTAAGGAAAATCTGGAAACGCCGGAAATGTCTTCAACTAATCTCATGCTAATATCAAAAGTCAAAGTGATTGACTTCTATTGTAAATGTACTATCTCTCTCACTTTCTTTGCTGAACTTTAAAGAACATAAAAGAAGAATTGATCAAGGGTTTCCCCACATTGGGGTTTGTCCCTGGCTAGCGCCACATCTTGTGTCCTCTTGTCTTGGCTTGTCTTCTGTGATTTATATTTATGTTCTATCTGCAGTTTACTTTATGCTGATGTGATTTCTAATGTGGAAAAGAAATTGAAATAAATTTCTCTAGCATAGAACATACCTAAAATTAACATGGGATCAGAGCTGAGGTGAAGACAATGCCCAAGAAAGAGTGAAAGAGCAATCACCAAAGACAATAGGGACAAGACAAAAGGATCAATGGGTTCCACATCTCTCTTCTAAGTTCACAAAGGGTGAAGTCGAAGCAGAGCATATTATCAGAATGGCGTAGCGGGAGTTTCTAATGGCCCATCTAAAGATCACTTCATTCGGAAGTTTGGATCTAAGGGTGGAAGGAAAGGCAGATGCCTTGGTTGCAATAAGTTTAGTTGTTATGCGAAGGAGTGTCTGAATGGAAGAGACACATCTCTTGATGAAGATAGCAATCATTCCAGGGAATGACTGGTAATGCAGGTCATCAAGGAAATGGTCAAATTTTCAAAGAAAGCAAGGAACCCCAGAATCACTTTTATGTACCTGATCACAAGAAGAACCTGGTGTCCATCTTAGAAATGGAAGTCAAAGGTGGCACTCATCGATGGAAAGGTAAATGTTTGGAAATAAGAATTTTCAACGATGTTTTTGAGTTCAGGGTTGTATCAAGTTGCAGGAAGTCCACCGAGGACCATGTCCATTGACACATAGCACCGAAGGTCTGTGAGTCAGATGGTGACAGGGATGCCTGAATTCAAAAATAGAATGAAAGTACATGTCTGACATGTACCAAAGGAAATCTTACAAGGGGATCATTCCCCTCATGTAGCAGGTCCACAGGTCTGGAACAACTTGAGGGGTTTGAGATTGATGATCAGAAATCTCACGTATGCAGGTGGAAAATAGTCCTCTATGGCTTGAAGAAAAACACCCTGGGCGTAGTATGAGAGGATTGATAGCTGTTTGATGGAGCTGAGATTCACTAGGAGTGAAACTGATCCAAACCATTACCCGAATGTTGTGGATGATAGACCTCTCATACTGGCACCTTATGCGGACGAACTATTTCTGACAGGTGCAGACCCTCTCATTTGTAGAAGTAAGAGGGAGTTGGATTCCTGACATATGTTTTGCAGTTAGCATGGTGAGTTCATATTTGGTTGAGCCTCAGTGGATTGGTGCCAAGAATATTCTGAGATATCTTCGGGTCACAATCTCTCATGGATTGAGTACACTGCCGGAAATATGAAAACTGCATGATTATTCGAATGCTGACTGGGCAGGCAGTGTGGAGTATCATTAGAGCACTTCTCAATGCTAGTTCTCTTTGGATACTGCTTCGATATCATGGATGAGAAGGAAGCAAAAATCAGTTGTTATAAGTATCGCCAAGACCGGATACATAACTACGAGAATGACCTCGTATGAAGTTGCCTAGTTGTGGAAACTTTTCAGTGAGTACACATGATGAATACCACTGTGATTCTCTGTGACAACCAGAGGTGGGATTCGATTATTGAGGAATCTCGTATTCAATGATTTCTCTAGCAAATAGACATCAGATACTGCCTTATCTGGGATATGGTAAGTCGATGAGCAAGAAGGCTCCATTACACTGAGATGATGTACAGGTCGCTACACTTTGTGAGAGCCCCGGGGAAAGATCAAATTTTTGATTTTCCCGAATGACTTGGAGTCGTCGAGAGACCCTTGTAAAAGGGTCCTGCATGTTGCATGCATTGAGCTTTGGGAGATTTGGGGGCTTGCGGTTCTTACTGGAGCAATATACGACCACAGGGTGACTCACCCTCCCCTGGTGGTGCACACTGGGACATGATGATTTGCTATCCTGTGGACAAGATGATTCGCTCTCCTGTGGACAGGATGCTTCACTCTCCTATGGACAAGATGATTCACTCTCTTGTGGGACAAGAAGAGTTGCTCTCTTGTGGGACAGGATGATTCACTCTCCTATGGACAAGATGATTCACTTTCCTGCAGACAAGATGTTTCACTCTCTTGTGGGACAAGATGATTCGCTCTCTTGTGGGATAGGATGATTCACTCTCCTGTGTAGCAGGATGATTATTTCTCCTGGTGTTCTCCATGACGATTGTGTAGCAGGATGATTAATTCTCCTATGACGTTTGGATGATGTGTTCTCCATGATGATTGTGTAGCAGGATGATTAATTCTCCTTTGAGGTCTGGATGATGTGTTCGCCATGACGATTATGTAGCAGGATGATTAGTTCTCTTGTGAGGTCTGGATGATGTGTTCTCCATGACGATTGTGTAGTAGGATGATTAGTTCTCCTGTGAGGCATGGATGATGTGTTCTCCATGGAGATTGTGCAGTAGGATTATTAGTTCTCTTGTGAGGACAGGATTGATTAATTTCTCCTGTCGAGGCATCCTACCCATGCAGTCTAGGACTCATGGGAAGTACCTCTCATATGATCCATGAGTAGGGAAATGAGGATAGGGACCATAGTAGTACCGATGGACGCATCTCTATATCTAACGTACTCCCTTTGCTAGGATGACCTTCATTGATATGGGATCAATGATACTGGTCTGGGACCAGTGGTAGGAGTTGTACCCACTATGTCATTGACTTCAGGTCGGTTGAGGACTGGTTTGGGACCAGTGGTACATACTCCAAGACTGACTTCGAATTAGTAGAGTACTGGTCTAAGACCAGTGGTAGGCGTTGTACCTACTATGACATGACTTCAGGTCGGTTGAGGACTAGTCTGGGACCAGTGGTACATACTCTGAGATTGACTTCGAGTCAGTAGAGTACTGGTTTGGGACCAATGGTAGGAGTTGTACCTACTATGACACTGACTTTGGGTCGGTTGAGGTCTGGTCTGGGACCAGTGGTACAGACTCTGAGACTGACTTTGGGTCAGTGGAGAATGGTATGAAACATTCTCGATCAATTCTTCTTCTTCATGGTTCAACAGATCTAAGTTGAGCAGAGTAGAGCCAACAGAGCAGAGCAGATGCAGCAGAGTTGAGCAGAGCCAATAGAGCTGAGAAGAGTAGAGCAAAGCCAACAGAGCTGAGTAGAGCCAACAGAGCTGAGTAGAGCCAACAGAGCTGAGCAGAGCAGAGTAGAGTCAACAGCTAAGCAGAGCTAGCAGAGTTGAGCAGAGTAGTGCAGGGCACTGATGGCAGAGATAGTATAGTTGGACATATGTATCAGCAGATGGAGTTATCCCTAGTTGAGAGGGAGTGTTAAAATTGGCAACTAGGGCCAAACTCCATGTGGGTCATATTATTTATGGCAACTAATATTTTTATTGGATCCCTCTCATTGAGAGGTGTAGGATTGATCTAAAGATCATCCGATTCCGATAAGTATTTATGAAGTTATGAATTTATTTATGCTATGGACAAATTGTTAAGTCGGCCAGCAACTTATGTAGGCTCAGAAGCCCAACATTCATGTCTATTCAACCTCTACGTTTTAGTATAAATAGAAGAGGACTTCAAGTCATTTCTACACACACTTGGATCTCTTCCTCTCTATACTTGTCTTTGGGTTTTAGTAGGAGGAGAGATCCTAAGAAAAAGCTGGAAACATCGGAAATGTCTTCAACTGATCTCATGCCGATATCAAAAGTCAAAGTGATTGAGTTCTATTGTACATGTACTCTCTCTCTCACTTTCTTTGCTGAACTTTGAAGAACATAAAAGAAGAATTGATCAAGGGTTTCCCCACATTGGGGTTTGTCCCTGGCTAGCACCACATCTTGTGTCCTCTTGTCCTGGCTTGTTTTCTGCAATTTATATTTATGTTCTATCTGCAGTTTAGTTTATGCTGATGTGATTGCTAATGTGGAAAAGAAATTGAAATAAATTGCTCTAGGATAGAACATATATAAAATTAACACAATACCAGGGTTCACCAGTCATCAATTAACCATTAGAAGCACTTGAGTTAGTTAGTCCATGGTTAGGTGAGCTCATGATTTTTCTTGACTTAGAAACTTGATATTCTTCCTTTTTCTTTCTTCTCCAAACCTTCTTGTACCTGGTTTTTGGGCTAAATAATTCCATCTTGAACCTACAATCACAAGCTATATTCCCATTGTTATGGCATTTGTGACATTCAATGTTGGGCTTGAATGATTAAGCTAGTGACATAAATTTTTCGCTAACAAGGTTTGTTTCAAATTTGTATTGCAATCTAACAAAACTGCTTCTATGGTTTTCATAATATATTTAATAGTTACCCATATCATGCATTATGCAATCCCTAGCCATATTCCCAAAGTTGGAACATGAAAATAAATAACCATTAAACATGATAGGGTACTTGGATGAGATGTCCTATCTTGATGATATTCTATGGTCATCCTTCTTTGGAGGAGGTGCAACCTTTTGTTGATTACTTCTTGGAGCAACAATGTTTCCTTCTTATGTCCTTCATTTTTATTTTTCCTATGAGGGATCTTGCTATTAGCCTTGTCATCAATATTTTTTTGTGGGGACTTGGAGTTTGTTCCTTCATCACATGGAGCTTCCCCTGATTCTTTTGCCTTCATATTCAATTTAGCCATGTCATTATTCTTCCTCTTGTCATCCAACAATTTTTCCTTCCCGTGCTCATCTATTTCAGTTAAGGTAGTGTCAAGTTATTTTTTCTTTTGAACAATATCTTCTTAAAACTGAATTTTCACGAGTTTTCTTCTTTCTTCTGCCTCCTCTACTTGTAACTTTAGAAGAGTGACCTTCTCTGCTACTCTATAAAGATCTTGTATATGTTCCTTTTTCCTTTCATTTTCTTTTATGAGCCTGCTAATTTATGATAAAGATGCATCTACTTCCTTTTGTTTTTGATCAAATTCAATTACGTACCTCTAACCAGATTCCTTTAATTGGCTTGCCAAGTATTTCTCTTTCTTTTCTACTTCCTGTATTTGGAGTTTCAAGAGAGAAACTTCTTCTTTGAGTGTGCAATTTTGATCCTTCTGTTAGAGTCGGTTTGGTCAGTCCTCTGTTAGAGATCAAAACTCTTCATGCATTTCATTTTTAGGTGTCCTGCTCCATTTACTTAGCTGCATTCCGCTAGGGGCATGCCATAATCTGACAGAAAAGGTCATGCTAGTCATTTCCCCTCATGTCTGGCTCCTGCTGGCTTAGGTCTCTTGCCAATGATCACTACAGTCCATGACAGTCAAGGTCTGGTCCTTTAATGGAAAAAAGTCATTTTCGATAAATAGGTCTAGGGATTAATCAATTTGGTCTTCAACCATGTCCAATAAAGCCATGCAGGCCAGAGTGAGGCCCTTACAGAGTTATGATTCGGAGAGTCTCATTGTCATGTTGATAAACTTCGACTATTCTTCAAAACTCTATTTTGAAGAAAAGTCAAACAGTGTCATTAGTGATAAAATTTTCAAAAAATTCATCAGTTGATTTCTTCAGGTGCAGTCATGGTTTCCGTGGCCAAATACCCTGTCATGCCATCCCTGCAAGGAGTGCCGAAAATTTCATCATTTGAGCTAAAATTTCAAAGGGAAAAGTGAAATTCAGTGTTGCTTTAAGTCAGTGAAAAAGTGTCAAAACATAACATTAGCAAAATGGGTTTTTGAAGAAGAAAAAATTTAACCCATGACTTCCAAGTCTTTATATACAAGTTTCCACCAAAATCAAAGTCAATGTGCAAATCAAGTTCATAGGGAGACATTGCAAAGTGATTAGGAGAGCAAAGTGCGTGTTTAAGAGTAAGTTGGAAGCAGTTTCTAGGGCGCGGCGCACACACTGAGGGGCGTGGCACACACAGAGGGCCCGGCGCACACAGAGCCACCCCACAGTGTAAAATTTCAATGGGCGTGGCACATATAACGGGCACAGCGTACTGGGTTTGGCGCGCGGCGCACACCCACAAAGGCCTGAAACCATGCCAAATCGCCTCAAATTGCTTGTGAAACCCCTCAAATTGACAAGTAGGCTCTATGTCATAGCTTGCTCATCAAACTTTATAAATGATATGGTGGTTTATGGCTATGTTTAAATGCAAAACAACTCATAAAATCAACCACAAGAAAACACCAAAGGCCATTGTTGCTAGGGTTGCATAATTGTGGTATTGAGGCCAAGGTTCCATTTTCACCCCTCATTTTTCCCTTGCTTGCCATTTTCCCCTATCCTCCCTTTCTTACTTTTCCTATTATCCCTACCCTAAAACACTACCAAACCCTATCCCCTATCCCTCCACTCTTTGGTCAACATAACACCCCAAAACCCTACCTTATCAAAACCCCAAA
>APFE031147455.1:0-57175 GCA_000404065.3 Pinus taeda | reverse complement strand
ATTGACATCACAACCATACACCATTGACATACTGTCATATGCATCTGGCCATATCACTGTCAAGCTACCTATAGATCACTATCATGTTTCCATACATCAGATTGTCATACTATCATAGAAAGAGTATACATTATACTTTCATAGCTGTCGGGTTAGGCCATATCATGACTCACCACTGTAAAATCATATATATATTTATATATATATATATTATATATATAATATATATATATAATATATATATATAATATATATATAAATATATATATATATATATATATATTATAATTATATATATACATATATATATATATATATATATATTTTAATGCTATATATTAGGGTTCATAAATCAAAGTTACAATTATATCACAAGATCTCTTATCATATATATTATTGAGGTCTGTCAATACATTATCGAGGTCATTGTTATACCTTATGAAGATCATTTCTACACTATCATACCTTGCAAGATTACTACTATATACATGCCCTTGCTGTTGCTCGTATTTTATTACAATCAAGCCAAGGAGATTGCATTGCATTGCAATCATGCCAAGGAACTTACATATATTATAGTCATGTCTTCGCACATACCTTAGAAAGTAACTCGGGTTACATTCATACCTCAGAAAGGAATGATTCAAATTACTATCAAGTAATGGATCAGATAATACAGAAATAACTCATATATATCACAATCAGATCAAGGGAGAAACAACTCGCATTAACCAGCAGTAGGAATTTGCATCCACTAGGAATAAGTCCTCCAATAAAATTTGCATTCACTTGCATTATTGTTATGTCAATAGGAAATTCACGTTACTGGGAAGAACAAAAAAAACTTTCAACACTTGCACTAGTAGGGAACTCACATCTCTGTTTGGAGAATAACAAGAAACTTGCATCAAAAGTTTGATTCCACAAAAATTTAGATTAGCCTAGAAGATTGTCTCCACGTAAATTTAGATTAGCACAACAATATGCCTCCGCAGAAGATTCACATTTTACCTCAGGAAAATATGCTTTTATCTCAGGAAGAATCTTACATTACTTTAGGTGTATAGACCTCATAAAACCTTACAAAATATTCACCAAATTACTTCACTAAATTGTTGACGGTGCTGGAAATCCATTAACCAAGGGGGTCTCCCCGATGTGAAATCCAAATTACACCTCACACCCTTTGGAGTAGGAGCCTAAATTGGAAATACAATTAGTTTCCATTGTCCTTAGGGATTTGCATTGACATCCATTATTAACATAAGAGGTAAGGAAATTTTATGGAAAGGAGGAAGAAAGTGAGCCTCTAGAAGAAAAGTTATAGTACTATCCTAAAAGAGACACACACGAGCAAAAGAGGATCATTAGTTAACCTGCAAAATAGTTCACAATCATAAAAACAAATAAAACACACTCTCAATAAGATAAGTACCAAAGCCACCGAAATAGTTCAATTTCCTTAGCACATATATGAAAAAAATGTATAATGCAAACACCTAAACATGCATGAAAATGTGTTGGATCATTGAGCTTCATATATTAAGTGGAAGTTCCAAGATATATAAGTACCATGCTTCCACAATAGCCCCAATAGTGGAACATTAAGTCACCACTTGCTCCTCCAAGAAATATCTCTTCTCCTATGCCAATGCTAGAGAAGCCAAGGTGGGAAGTTCAAGTCCCAGAAGTCCTTTTGCTTGAGTTATGAGGATGTATTTATAAAAAATGAGGTTAATCTCCACCTCCCTTGTTAACCTTCCTCATGACTCTTGAGCTTCTATAATGACTTTTCGAATTCTTACATTACCTTTGAGTTTCTATATGACTTTACAATTCAATAGTGACTCCTCATATTCCATGTGGGAACCTTGGTCTTCCACATATTTATATTTTCTTATTTTGAAAAATTACACAATTACATTCCACAAATGATGTGGCAAGGTACTATGACACATGTGACTCTTGAGATGACTCTTGATAATGATTTCATGGAATTTCATGATGATGTGGCATTGCCAAGTTGCTCCTTCGCTGGTTTCTTTCCATCTTCATGATGGATCTTGCACGTGTTTTATCTTCATCCTCCAAGGGGATGATTGATATGGAGTCTTCATGTGATCTAGATCTTTGATCTTCTATGGTAAGCTAGTGCACCTTCATCTTCTTGCTTGATGAACCTTTCATGGTTCCAGCTTCACAAGTGTCTTCTCGTATGATCTTCTTCTCTTCCTTTACAAGCATCATCATGTCATGTCAAGATGTAGTACCTCCAAGTGGAATCCACTCATGACAAGATGACATCAATATAGAAATCTCCTAGTCTAGCTTGCTTCATGAAAATGACTGATTGAGTTGGGACTTGGAACAAGACATAAAGGAAGACTTAGGGATTGCATGGTGCATAGTTCCAAGGGTTAGGAATGATGGACTAAATCTTGAGACTGTGTAATGAGTAGTTCTAGAGGCTTGGAAAAGATGACTACATAATTGAGGAGCTTAGTGAGGCAATATTGAGCCTTGAAGTTTCCCAATGTTTAGTATAGGAGAGAGAGAGGCCTAGGGATTGCACAATTGTGAAGCTCAATGGTTGAGGATGACAACTTGAGGCTTTCCAATATGTAATAAGCAGAAGGAAGCTAACTAAGAGGATGAACTACATGGTTATGAAGGTCAAAGGGCTAGGGTTGAACACTGATACTACATAATGCAAATTTCTAAAGGGAGATTGGTTAGTGGATTGTGTACTTGTGCAGTTTAAGGACTCAAGGAGACAACTTTATGATTGAGACTGCGCAATGCACAACAAGAGACTTGCTGGGAGGCAGGATTACATAGTTTCTGATGGTAGGGAGGCAATCCTTGAGCACTAGGATTGTGAAATACACAAAGTCTTGGAGGCAGAAATTGTGCATTACGTAGTTCCAAGATGCAAGGGATTAACTTGAGGTTTCCTACTACACAATGAATAGTTCAAGGAGGATGAGTGAGGTCAAGATTGGTTGGGCAAGAATTTTCCAGAATTTGACTAAGTGTTGGATCAATGAGATAGAAGTGAAATCAGGTTTTGAATTTATGAATGATCACACACACTTATAATAATTGATGAGACAATATTGAACACTCACTACACATGAACAATCATGAACCCCTCAATGCGATGACAATACAACAACCTCCTCTAAGTGCAACACTTTGGATACACTTTGCGATGACAATGGCAACAATAGTGGAACAATGCTCAATATTTTGGAATATGACTAACATATGTATTGATGTTGAATAGGACCCAATAGTGTAGGATAATGCATTAAAACTTCACTTTTAAGAATGTACATTTGACTCCCTTTGGCTAAGTGCGACACTTAAGATACACTTTGCGACAATAGTGATGACACTAGTACGACACTGCATAAAACTCTGGGAATAGGTATATTGTATATATGTGGTAAATAGGACCAATTGGTGTCAAAGATGCCTCTCGCAATGAACCACAACTCTACTTTTACAATGTGTGACACTTCCCATGCAAAATGACGACACTTGCGAAAGTAAGAGAAACGTGCAAATGACACTAGAAAATGTGAATAACATTGAAAGTGACACATGCCAGAGCAAAGATAACATGAAAATTACATTTATTAAAGTGAAAAAAATCAAAAGAAATAGTCGTAAGAATGAAAGCGAAACTTGCAAAAGTGAATGTGCGCAAAAGCGATAGAAAATAACTCACCGAAATAGAAGTACAACCGTAACCAAAAGTGAGAGAATGTCAATGAAAGTGTGTACTTACTATCGACATAAGTTAAACATTGCACAATCACTATCTTGATGGACAATATTATGCATGTTCAAGCTTGCTTAAAAGAATGTGCTCATGAACTTGCTATGGACTGAACATGTTGAGCAAGTGAATTAGACACTTAGAAACTGAGAAGAAGAATTAAACACTTAGCATAACATTAATTGATCATGAAGTGAATATGGAATGATAGATCATTAGATCCTCATTAGGCTCCAAAATTCATTTGTAGCCAAAATTTTGGAGGGTGTTTATCGTAGCGTCAACACTTGGTGCCACACTAGTAGAACCCCATATTCTCTATTCAGGTTTTATCCTTAAGTGAAATGTCTCAGTCTTTTAGAAAGTATTGATTCATCACACAAATTACCTTAGATTCCCCATTTGAACCAATTATGGATATAGTCCCCTCTCTTCATTTTCTTGGCTAAACACGTTCACAAAGCTTGCCAAATCACAATTGTTTCGATTAAGGAGAAGGGTAATATAAAATTGCGATTTTAAGATAATCAAAGTCTTAATTTCATCTCAAGTGCTTCTTCGCTACCAACAGGCCTAGATAAACCTCGATGGAGTCACTAAAGGAACACAAGAATTTCTTCTCTACAAGTGAGCTTGAAAAGTACCTTGATGAAGTTACTTGCTTCACCTATTTGCGCACGAAGCCTTTCTCTTCTTTTGCCCTTTATTTATTTATTTATAAGACCATGCTTAGGAAATTATTTATTTCACTAGGCCAGAAGAGGGATCCCAAATTATTGAGATCAGAAGAGGTTTTTCCCTCATATAAGGTTATATATACCTCTGATATTGGTTTTCTCACTATTGATTTTCCCCTTTCCCTTGTTCTACTTGATTGTTTCGACAAGAAGAACACCATTTAATTACAACACCGAATCAAGGAATGAAGATCCTAGAATAGATATGGGATTTATGGTTCGACCAAAGGATTTTCATTTGAATGGATCGTATTTTCCATTCAAACATCATTGACTTTAAAGATATGTAAACCCAAGATGGAAAAAAGGATAACAAATAAGCCAAGCATTGTTGGTAATCACAATTTCTGTTTTCAAGTTTTGCCGCATTGTCTTTTGGCCAAGTGAGAGAATTTTCATGTAGAGTCAAAAGAAATACAAGACATAAGAGAAAGAAAAAAACAAAAGTACAGCGTAATTAAACCTTAACTAAAAAGTAGTGTGGGAGACAACAAAACAAACACACCAAATGCAAGGACTAGTGCAAGGTGAAATGCAGGATCATGCAATGCAACTAGAGACCTAGAATGTACCTAAACCTACTCCTAACTTAATGGACTAGAAGGTCAGGGCTAAGTGTAATGGAATGTCCGGTGTAGCCATCGTAAATTATCCCCTACTTGAAATAACAAATATACAAGAAATTAAAAGCAACATAAAGCATTGCGCAAGAGTAAAGAAAACAATTTGAAAAGCTTGCACAATCAATTGAAGGTCTTGCTTATTAACAAAAGAACGTGACATATTAACTAGCTTTAAACAATCTTGAGCTTTACTTGTTGCTTGAAATTATGATCATACAAACCTTTAAGGTTGCTCATGGAAGTAAATTCATTCACATTTTCCATTTTTGCAAACATCAACAAATATCAAAACTTATTATTTGTGATGGAGCTTTCCAAGTAAGATTGCTCTAACCATTCAACAATTGGATCTTGACATTTAGAACAACATATTTGAAAACCAAAATACTCATGAGAAAATGAACTTTCAATTAACACATTCAAATCATAGGGAGAATATGCTAAGGGGAATTTTATCTCTCTTGTTCAGAAGCCTTGTCAAGATGGTGATAACTTGAAATAACCATCTACTCATGTTGAAGTTCCTCAACTATTTGACAGGTATCCGAATCGTGAAATGATAAACCATGAAGATCACTCAATTTAACAAAAATCAATCAATGTAAAATGGCTATGACCAAATTGGTAACTATATGATCCTCAATTCTCCATTGGTTTGCTTTGTATCTGATCAGACACTATGCCAACAATATGAAAGCTTAAGGCATTTAAAAAAAATCATTGACATCACAAAATTAGGAAACCAATTAGGATACCTGGTTGGAGAAATATTGGAAACAAGGTTCAAATCAAACCAGGTATATGTGTCAACACAATGGTTTTGATTTAATGAATGACTCAAGCATTTGTTTATCATTCAGGAAGAGATATTGTGCCAAAAATATGATTATCCTCATGACATACATAAGAGGGATAAGAAGGTGACCGATCTCATAAGTGTTTGACAAAGAGAAATCCTTCAACCTAGAATGACCTTCATCATGATATTCAAAAGCTCAAGCTTTGAAACTATGGGGATCTGTGAAAGTTGCACTCTACAACCTTTGGTATAACACAAGGGATCCACACAAAAAGTTACTAACCAAACAAGAATCTTAAAAATCGTGAATATCAACTTGAAAATATTGAAATTCCTTTAAGAATGAACTCTCAAATAGTAGAAGACTATCGAGGAAAGAGTTATACGTGAAAATCCAAATCCAACTTAATTAAGAGATCTCAATAGGATTGCAAGAACCTAACATAACCACTAGCAAGGGCTGAAGTGCCTCAAATTCCTAACCAATCTCTAGACTTTCTAATGGTGGACCATTGAATTTGGGAGGCTTACAAAAGTCAATAGGTAAATATGCACCATTATCATTAGATGTATAAATGAAAACACTATTAATGCCTCGGGTTTGATTAAACTTAAGACTAAACATATCAGATTCTTGATGGATAGACCATTGAGGTACATCGGTAAAACAACTCCCTTGATCATTTCGAGTTGTAACATCTTCCTAATGACATATGAAAGATTTACTATTGAACAAACCATGAATAATGGATTCAAGATTTTCATCCTCTAATCATAATACTACACCATTCCGTACCTAATTACAATAAAAACCAATAGGAAAATGATCCAAAGAATTAGAGAGACTTCTGGCATAACATACTTATCGCACATATTTGGGTACAATGAGTAGTGTGCTAGAGATGAGGAAGGATAAAAATACCTAGGATGATATGCATCAGTTGTAACTAAATAAGATTGAGTTTGTGAGAACAATGGATAAAAATGCAGGTTATACCTCATGATATTATTTTGATCATCATAATGATCGAAGATGAACATGCGAATGTAAAATTCATATTGATCTTGGTTTTCATCAATAAGGTATACCAAAGATTCAAAATCCTGACAATTTGATTCTTCAAATTTGATATCTAAAGATGCATGACTCAAAGAAACTTCAGAATCATTCTGAATTGAAAGAGACTCCCATCACATAAATGGAGATTGTAAACTACGAGAAACATATTCCAAATTGATATCATAAAAATCCAAGTCTTCAGAAAAACAAAGATATCGTTCGACATACTTAGATAACCATCATCACATGTGTTAACAGAAACAAGGATGTCATGGTGATGGCTGTCTAAAGTCTCAACTTGAATGAAGGATATGGAATCATTTGACAGGTTATCAAGATTGCGAGATTAGTGATAAATTAGAAATGCAAGATTGTCATCCTAAAAGACAAAAGAAAGATGAAACATATCTTCATCGCTTTTATCCTCTACCTATGAAATGAAACTACCTTGTATATGATCACTACTTGAAACAAGAGGTTGAACATCCTTAAGTGTTGGAATAAGTGGGTCAAGTAGATCATGAAATAAATAATCATGATACATAGATAGTAGAGGTTGAAGGGTATACCTTGAGGTAGTCAATTTTTCCTTTGGATCATATTCAAGATTAGACTTATGTGCACTAATATGATCTTGAAAATCCAAGGGATCAAATTCCACTTTAGGCTCCATGCCATTATTGTACCAATCCAATTTATTCTCAATAGGATATATATCATTAGAAAAGTGTGGAGGTTGAATGGATGGATCAACAATTTGTTTTTCAGATTTTCCAACTTCAACATTTTCACCAAGAGGCACCCAAATTGATACTAGAAAAGGAGGAGGACAAGGAACAAAAGGAATAGGAAGTTCCTCCTCACAAATTTGGGGTGTCTCATGATCAAAATAATTTGGAATAGGGGAATCATAGAGGGGTTTAGACGCAAATTGATGCAGGGTAAATATTTAAAATTATCTATCCCACTTCTGCACCCTTTTCCTGCCCTCAGAAGTCTGATACAACATCCTCTGCATTCTTATTTAATCAAAAAATATTTTCTCTCACAACAAACTACAGTGTTGTTACAAATCCTCTCAACAAACTACAATGCTGTTATAGAATCTCGCAACCAACTACAGTGCTGTTACAGGGTCTCACAACAAACTACAATTTTGTTACAGACTCTCACAGCAAACTATGGTGCTGTTACAGACTCTCAAACAAACTACGGTGTTGCTACAAGAAGAACACATTGTTTTTTGTTTCGATCACACAGTTTATAAAAAAACAGTTTAAAGATCCCTTCGTAACTCCCAAATGAAGGATCTTTTTGGGAAATCGCTCGTGGGTTATGAAATAAACTCCGCTCTGAACAAAACCTAGATTCCAAAATTTTGAAATTCGCCTTTCTTTGATCAGAAATCGACCCGCAAAATTGGTGACGGTTTTTTTTTTTACGAATTTCCTTTCTTTTGTCTGCTGGATACATAGTGCTCTGTATTCTCGAATCTGAAAGATCAAATGACTATTTCCAATACACAACCTTGAATGCAAAAGTACTAGATTAAGATAGTAGCTAAAATGTGATTCTCCAGTTCTCATTTAAACGTAAATAATAGAGAAAACACAGTGAAAGAATTCCACATTCGACATAGTTATTTAAATACCAAATCAATTTCAATATCCTGATATTAATATTATGGTTCATAAACCTCACAAACACATAAGCAAATAAATGTATCACACACACTTACAAATTCAATTTGCTGCTACAAAAACCACTGGTCTATGAAATGTTGTTCAATTAACTTCAACCTCACACCAAAATTTCCAGCACCCAAAAATGTTCCTCCTCTCTCCTCCCAAAGCTCAAAATCCATTGTCTCCTTTGGACCTCTCTCTCGTTGATTTCATCTCCCTCTTTTTCTACTACCAATATGAGCTTATCCAACTCTCACAACCAACTCCTACAAACTTGTAATTAGTTCCTAGACTAATGCAACAACTTCTATTTTAATAAAACTACCCTTATCTCTAACTTATGACTCATTTAACTACTAACTACAAACAACAACTACTCTTTCGAGTCATCCCATTTCTTCAGGGATATCATTAACTGATACCTAACAACTAAATAGATTCCCTATCCATGCTTGCTAAGAAATAAACATTGTTTGACATGAAATTTTACAATGGCCCCTTCTTGGGCTGACATCTAGACCTTTAGGTCTGACTAGATACTTCAAGCTTGATCTTTGAGAGCCAATGCTCTTGCATCAGACTCCCAAATTTGAAAACATTCATGATCTCCTGATCATGTGATTTCATATGCTTACAAAAACCTCCAAGATCCCAAACTTTCGTTTGTTGTTGTCCATAAGCTTCATTGTCATCATCTCTCTTTGGCTGTAACCTTCCAGGCTTCCACACCTTATGCTGTAGTGCTCCACTATCTTTACCTTCATCATTCTTTACCCTCCATTCAACTTTACAGTGAATTACTTGCTTGGCTGTGCTATAGCTTTTCTTAGGTACTTGCATCAAATCACATAGTTCATATATGGCCTCTTGCAGTTCAATCCTTTGCTGATAATAAATCTTTTTTTCATTACTTTGCCACTGCATCTCACTGCTTATTGTCCATTCATATTTAAATTGCTGATTACTTTCTTCAACTTTTTCTGCTTCATCTTATGCTATTACTCTTGATATTTCTCCAGATATTGCTGTAGATATTGCTGCCACCCAAACTTCCTGAATATCCTTGAAGATATCTCCCTTTGCAACATCTAATTTCTGCTCCTTGTCTGCAAATTTACTTTCCAATGATTTAATGTTTTTGTTCCATGGGCTAAGTAATATCATGGAATCTTCCTTTTCCTCCTTCATTTGACTTTTCTTCCTGTGCCAAATATTTTTTAGTCTTTGCAACAGTATCTTCATCACAACCTGCAATAATACACTGATTATCAAACTTAAAAATATAAGGCCTCATTGCCTTTTCCCTCTCTGGAAACATCTCAATTTGATTTTCTGAGTTTTCCTCTAATTCCTTTGTCAGCACATCAGTATGCTGATTTAAATTCTCAAAAGAATTCACGATACTATCAGCTAGTCTCTCCTCGACATCATTTGTTCCAAGGATGTCTCCTCGCTTTGGTTCACAATAATGAACTTCTTCTTCTGCAATTTCCACTTGCTGCTTCATATCTTCAAATTTACTGCCTATCATCTTCACGACTGTATACTCATCCACCTTTTCTTCTCTATTATCCAGTACATCAGAATCAACCAATTCATTAAGCATAAATGTTTCACCATATTTTCTTTTTTTTCCAACATTTTTGACAACTTCTTTTCCACATTTTTCATCCATGACAACCTCTTCATTCTCATTCAACTCTGATTTTATAGTCTGGATACTTATTCTTTGGTCTTCTATCATTTTCTCCAAAAGACTTAACTTATGCCACAAATCTGCCATCTCACTTGGAATTTCTCCCAAAAACACTATACAACCCTCGCTATCTTCTTCTTTGTCACAAATCCAATTTCTTGGTGACACTACTTCTTCAATCTTCATCTGAATAAAACTATGATTCTCCATCTGTGTGATAGCTTTAGATTTCTATCCAACAATCTTTCTTTGGCCACTCAAGAAAGCCAATCCCTCTTTGTCCTTACCAATAACGGGTTCCTCATCGTAAGACATAAGTGTCTCATCTCCATTGAAGATATTTCCTTCACTAAGCAAGGAAATTATGAACTCCTTCTGCTGCCATAACTCATGTTGATCTTCATCTGAAAGACAATCATCATCATACTTTGCTTGGCAACTTTCAGCCTCACTTAAGACAACTCCAAAGGATGGTTTGTCTTCTGCAATACTTGCAATCACACATAACTTGTCAGTTTTAAACCCACAAGACCTCATGATCCCATTTGATGATTCAATCATCAAGTCCCCCTGCTGTTCCAAGTCCTCTACATGTCCCAGAAAATCTTAAATGTTCTTCTTCTCAACCTCTTCAAGCCCTTCACTTGATTGCTTGATATCCTTCTCCACTTCTTCTTACTTTTGGCCATCATCATAAGCCAAACTTTCTTTACTCTTACCCCTTACAATATGCTGAAAAGAAACATTTTCCCCAATTGTGTATGGACTTTTATATGAGACCAAGCTATCCCATCTTCTTTCAGAACAAAGTTTAGATTCTGCCTGTCTTCTTCCTCCTTAATGACAATGTCAGCAAATTGTCCTTCCTCACATGTTCCACCTGCAAACATACGCACGTTATCATATTTAACACCATAAGACCTCTTGGTCTCACCTAAAGTTTCAGTCTTCAAGTCTTCCTCTCGATACTCATTTATTATGAGTAATTCTTCCTTTAGTTGAGCATTCATCATTTGCTCTTTCCTCCTCTATAGCCTATGCCACCTTATCTTTCTTCTAATACGAAAACTACACTTCTGGTCTTTCTCATTCCTCTTGAATAGCTCCATTAGTACTTCAAGATGGATTATTATCTCAACCTTCTCCCTCTCATATTCTTCATCAGTCAATTGCTTCCATATGCCATTTTCCTTGGCATCTTCTTTCTTCACTTTTCTTCTACTGTGGTCTTCCTCAGAACCTCTGCTATGACTTTCAGTAGTCATCTTCCTCCTCATCTTCATGAGCTTCTCACACTCACTATGAGCTGCACTAAGCCTTTGCAACAAAAAGTTCTCCCTGCTGCCACTTACCTCACCAAGCTTTCCTCTGGACTCGGTCTTTTGGCAAGCAATGGTTCTCTATCTCTGGAACCTCTTTGAGCATTCCTCTGCTCCTTCTAGGCTTCAACTCATCTACACCTTAGAGAACACAACTGTCTTCTTTTATTTCAATCCTAAATGATTTGCTAGGTTCTGGCCACACTCTTTTTTCACTCAGAAACCCTTACCATCTTCCTTCATCATGACTCTTAAGGTTGTGATTTTATTGCTGAGATGCTTCACTAATTATTGTTACCTGCATATCAATGATATTTAAAACAAAGGCCATTCCAAGCTTTCAAAAGCTTGCTGCTGCCAAATTTCTATGGCCACTTTAAAATGCTTATGCTCAGCTTCCTTCTAAGAACACCCTTTTCCTCTCTGTCCAACCTTCCGTCTGATTATTCAGGTTCACTGGCACTTATTTATTTATTTTTTATTTTATAGTATTTCATTCACTTTGTTCTTTAGAACACATACATCTTTCCTTATCTATCTGCTGCTATCAATCCTTACTTTTCCTTTGACTTGCAAAAACTCAAACTAGAGTTAAATAAAACAATACTTGTATGATTTCACAAGCAGTCTCCATCCACTCTTCACATTCGAGTGAACCTCCATTTTCCTCAAGAAAACAAACATCGTTGTGCTTTCTTTATGCTTTTGCAATCTCTTCTTAAGAGTATCACTTACTCTCATCTTCAGTCATGCCTTCTACTTATCAGATTCAAATAACCTGATCTCCTCTTTGCAATATTTCCATCAATTTTCTATAAAGCACATTTGCTTCTATTGATCTCCTCTTTCTTTCGCAATCACACTTGCATTCTGCACAATTCTACTTTAATTAAAAAGAGCTTTAACCAAGCTCTGATACTAAATGATGCAGGGTAAATGTTTAAAAAGATCTATCTCGCTTCTGCGCCCTTTCTTGCTCTCAGAAGTCTACTACAACATCCTCTACATTCTTCTTTAATCAACAAATATTTTCTCTCACAACAAACTACAGTGCTGTAACAAACCCTCTCAACAAACTACAATGTTGTTACAAACTCTCAAAACCAACTTCAATGTTGTTACAAGCTCTCACAACAAACTACAATTTTGCTATAGACTCTCACAACAAACTATGGTGCTGTTACAGGACTCTCACAGAAAACTACAGCATTGTTATAGACTCTCACAACAAACTACGGTGCTGTTACAGGAATAAGTTTTTTTTTCAATCACGCAGTCTGTAAAAACGCAGTTTAAAGATCACTTTGTAACTCCCAAATGAAGGATCTTTATGGGAAATCACTTGTGGGTTACGAAATAAACCCCACTCTGAATAATACCAAGATGACATAATTTCAAAATTCTTCTTCCTTTGATTAGAAATTGACCCGCAAAATTGGTGATGATTTTCTTTTACGAATTTTCTCTCTTTTGTTTGCTGGATACAGAGTGTTCTGTATTCTCGAATCTGAAATATCAAATGACTCTTTCCAATACACAATATTGGATGCAAAAGTACTAGATTAAAATATTGACTGAAATATGATTCTCCAGGCTCTCATTTAAATGTAAATAATAGAGAAAATGCAGTGCCAGAATTCCTCATGCAACACAACAATTTAAAGACCAAATCAATTTCAATCTCCTGATATTAATATTATGGTTCATAAACCTCACAAACACATAAGAAAATAACTGTCTCACACACACTTACAGATTCAATTTGCTGCTACAAAAACCACTGGTCTAAGAAATGTTGTTCAATTAACTTCAACCTCACACCAAAATTTCTAGCACCTAAAAATGTTCCTCCTCTCTCCTCCAAAAACTCAAAATCCACTATCCCCTTTGGACCTCTCTCTCGTCGATCTCATCTCCTTCTTTTTTCTACTGCCAATCTAAGCTTATCCAGCTCTCGCAACCAACTCCTACAAACCTGTAATTAGTTCCTAGACTAATGCAACAACTTCTATTTTAATAAAACTACCCTTATCTCTAACTTATGACTCATTCAACTACTAACTACAAACAACAACTACTCTTTCGAGTCATCCCATTTCTTCAGGGATATCATTAACTGGCACCTAATAACTAAATAGATTCCCTATCTACACTTGCTAAGAAATAAACACTATTTTACATGAAATTTTATAATGGCCCCTTCGTGGGCTGACTTCTAGACCTTTAGGTCTAACTAGATACTTCGAGGTTGATCTTTGAGAGCCAATGCTCCTGCATCACAAATGATTTCATGGAGAGAAAAATTAAGCTTTGAAACTTTTCACTGATAAAATTATAATTAAAATATATTGTAGGAAACTCGTAGCAAATGTGAAGAAACCAATTAAGAAAATCCTCTATAGGTTCACCAGGTTTCATCCTATCACATACATATTGATAATCATACCTGTCGAAGGCTTGATGAAGTGCCTTGAGCAATTGAGAAAATGAATGAATAGAAGTGGTTGGCAAGGTATGACACCATTTCTTAACTTGGCCTTCAAGAGTGAGGGTGAATAATATACAAACAATATATTCATCATCAATTCCATGAGACTTAAGAAAACCAAGAAAATCGGATATATGTTTGGCTATGAATGTACCACCCTCGCCATCAAACCTGAATTGAGATAAGTCATGAAACTGCTATGCGGAGAAGAAACTTTACCAGGGAATAGGTTAGAAAAAAAATTTGGGATTATGATTTGGGAAAGAGCCATTTGAGATAAGAGATTCAAAACAGGCTAAATGGGCACAACTTGTCATCTAGCCCTCCTAGTGTCAACTGTTGACAGTGCTGGAAATTCATCAACCAAGGGAGTCTCCGCGATGTGAAATCCTAATTAGACCTCATACCATTTGTGTAGAATTGTTTCTACAAATCAGCTAGCTCACTGGTATCATGTAGAAATTTCACCTGCAGATCAAACTGATATATGCAATGTACTAAAGCATAATACTAGATCTACATCTAGTATAAACTTTGCAGAAGCTAATCAACCATGAGCAACATCAAGCATGAACACATATAACTGATAAGAAGGAATCAATCACACATAACACAGAATAATTTATCTGGGAAAAGCACTAGCCTAAAACCCCATCTCTGTATTATCTATCAAGTGGAAATCCTCAACAACATACAAAAAGAATCAGCTCAAAAGCTATCCTGCTCTCTCTGTACTCTGATGATGTAGATCATAGACTCCCTAGGCCTCAATATATAGGAAAAAAGTCCTCCAATCCCCTATTTCCTTGTGAAATTTTGATTGGGGTCCAATTACAAAACATATGTGAATTGGCCCCAGATACCTGTTGTCAACCTCAGGTCCAACTACGCAATCCTTGAGGACACTAGTTCCTCCCGCATGCAAGGAATATTCACTAGGAAGATCCAATCATCTGATAGTACACTGTCCCTCATCTGATCCCAACCGGGTCTCTGTCTGAACTGACATGCATAAGTTATCCATGAGAGAATACTCAGTTATCTGAAAAAGCAGTAGTCACATGCATGCAAGCATTAGCTAACTGTATCTCATTATTTTAACAACTTATTAAATTAATCTAATTTAATTTGACTAAGTCAACTGATCCTCTCAATATAGAACTCATCCTTAATTCCTCAATCAGTGGAGAAAATCAAGGACATTCCCCAATCAGTGGAGAAATAATTGCATGTTCTCACAAAGACTTCAAGTTTGCTTTTCCTTAAATAATTAACTCATGGAGAATTAATTAATTAATATTCCAAACTGTTGGTAAGACCAAATTCAAATTTACTTCCTATAGATAGACCAGGGACTGTTGTAAATAGGAAGGGACCTAGAAATGCTATTTTTAGAAGATGCTATTTTTAGTAGTTTCACCTCTCACCCAAGGTGGCCAAAATGCTCATTGGCCAAACTGCTATTTTTAGAAGTGCTATTTTTAGCAGTTCTGTTTTTAGCACTTTCTAAATTTAGCATTTCTTGTTGCACATTTTTAAACACTCCCTCTCAACAAGAAAGTCTTCCTCTCGAACCCGATCCTGTAACTCTGGAATGTTCTGCATGCAACACATATACCAAGTGCGGTTGCTCTAGCAACACTTGGAACAAAAAAAAAATCCCAACTGACCACTTTGTTGGGCTAGAAACATACTTTGATGCTGAAGCTCTACTTGCTGCTAACAAGTGCTCCCTCTCTAACCTCTGCGCTACTGCAACATCTCCATGCATCTTGCACCGTTGCACCCTTCTCTATGCTACCCTGCAATGTGCAACACACTTGTGCCTCTCGCATTGCTGCAGCTTGCGTACTCTTCACTGTCCTGGGATTCCCTGCACTGTAGCTCTTTTTTCCACTCCATCCGCATCTGTCTCTACCCAATCAGTTAGTTCTTGCTACTCCACATCGGGGCCCATAGCAAGGTCTCATCCAAGAGGTTGGGTACCTCAAGGATCCTGCCCCTCCTCCTTGGGATGATCATTCTATATCGCCCCACCTCCTACCTGGAGGTATGGCTGCATGTGATCCCTTTGCCCACCTGGCTCAAAGTTTCCCCCTATTGGAGGTCTCTACATGAGTAGATGTCTCTACTCGATGTCCACTCAGCTTCCCATGTTGTGGCTACTCCAGAACCTCCTGAAGTTGCTGCACCAATCATGGCTCCTCCACAATTGTCTGAGACTTCTTTTGGCGCTGCATGTTGAGAGGTAACATACCCTCCCTCTCAACCACCAAGTCTCCATCAGTTGCCTTGTTGCATAAGGCTTTGCATGCATCTTGAACCTCAAGAGCATACAAGTTCTTGACCTGTGAACTGATCTGCTTCACCTGTCTAGTGATGATGTGTTTAAGGAAAACCTTTCCCTTATTGAAGACTACATCATAGCCTCTGTCTTCCAGCATCGCGATCGACACCAGGTTTCTCTTCAGTCCTAGTACATACTTGACATCGGTCAAGGTAAGGCAAGCTCCATGCTCCCTCTGAAAAATAATCGTGCCTACACCTTAGACACTATACTTTTCATCATTACCCATCGCTATGAGTATCTGGAGATCTTTCTCCTCCAAAGTATTGAACAAACTCTTCTCACAGGTCAAGTGGAAAGAATCTCCATTGTCAAGAAACCAACCACTTCCCACCATGGATGAAACCATGCATGCGAAGAGTGTGAAATATAACTCGAACTGTGAAGCAAGTGCCTCACCTTCAGATCCTTCCCCAGATCCCTTCTTGGATTTCCTTTGTGGACAATTTGTAGCAAAATGGCTCACCTCATGACAACGAAAGCATCACACTTTCGATTTGTCAAACTTCTTCCCACCATGGGAAGAACTAGACTCGGAAAGAGAACCTTCTCCTTCCCCTTATTTGCCTTACTCGCTAAGGTACAGTTTTCTTCATTGTCCATGGATGAAGAACCATCTCTGGTGCTCCATCTGATCTCCTCCTGCATCAAATCCGACCATAGTCATTCCCAATCTGGTAGTTTCTCCCTTCCATTAACCGAGTCCTGGTAGCTATGCCAGCTCTTTGGAAGGCCAAGGAGTGTTAGACTCACCATGTCATCATTAGATGTCATGACCCCTACACTTGCAACCTCATCCCTACATGAGGTGAGCTTGTTCAGATACATAGAGATCGTCTCATCCTTTTCACACTTGATCTTTCAAAGTTTGTCCTTTAGTGACAACTTCCTCTAATCACTGCTATTCTGATAAAGATCTTTCAATGTCTTCCACATCAAAAACATAGTCTCCTTCCCATGGAGGCTCGAGACAATGTGATCTCGAACTCCCTTTGGGAGGATTCTCCTAGCTCTAGCCACACACTTCTTCCATTCCGCTAGTCGAGTAGCATCAGTTGGCTTCAGGACTTCTTGATCAATGTAGTCCTTAAGGCCATTGTCTTCTAATACTGCCTCCATACGATCCTTCTAGGCTATATAATTCGAATTTCCATCAAGGGCATATTCAAGTCTCAAACCATAGAATGGCATCGGTGAAATAGATGCGACAAGAACTCAATTCAATATTCAGAAACCACAAACCTTCTTGTATATTTCTCTTCCTTGATCACCTGTGCTTTGATACCATGTAGAATTTTCTCTACAAATCAGCTAGCGCACTGATATCATGTAGAAATTTCACCTGCAAATCAAACTGATATATGCAATGTACTAAAGCATAATACTAGATCTACATCTACCATAAACTTTGTGGAAGCTAATCAACAATGAGCAACATCAAGCATGAACACATATAACTGATAAGAAGGAATCAATCACAATAACATAGAATAATTTATCTGGGAAAAGCACCAGCCTAAAACCCCATCTCTGTATTATCAATCAAGTGGAAATCCTCAACAACATACAAAAAGAATCAACTCAAAAGCTATCCTGCTCTCTATGTACTTTGATGATGTAGATCATAGACTCCCTAGGCCTCAATATATAGGCCACAAGTCCTCCAATCCCCTATTTCCTTGCGCAATTTTGATTGGGGTCCAATTACAAAACATATGTGAATTGGCCCCAGATCATACTTGTTGTCAACCTCAGGTCCAACTACGCAATCCTTGAGGACACTAGTTCCTCCTGCATGCAAAGAATATTCACTAGGAAGATCCAAGCATCTGATAGTACACTGTCCCTCATCTG
The DNA here is from genome assembly GCA_000404065.3 of Pinus taeda. Lineage (NCBI taxonomy): Eukaryota > Viridiplantae > Streptophyta > Pinopsida > Pinales > Pinaceae > Pinus > Pinus taeda. The sequence goes on along the minus strand of APFE031147455.1, from coordinate 38,783 downwards.
ATCTCAACTAGGTCTCTGTCTGAACTGACATGCATCAGCTATCCATGAGAGAGTACTCATTTATTTGAAAAAGCAATAGTCACATGCATGCAAGCATTAACTAACTGTATCTCATTAATTTAACAACTTGTTAAATTAATCTAACTGAACTTGACTAAGTCAACTGATCCTCTCAATATAGAAATCATCCTTAATTCCTCAATCAGTGGAGCAAATCAAGGACACATTCCCCAATCAGTGGTGAAATAATTGCGTGTTCTCACAAAGACTTCAAGTTTGCTTTTCCTTAACTAATTAACTCATGGGGAATTAATTAATTAATATTCCAAACTGCTGGTAAGACCAAATTCGAATTTACTTCCTATAGATAGACCAAGGACTGCTATAAATAGGAAGGGACCCAGAAATGCTATTTTTAGAAGATGCTATTTTTCGCAGTTTCACCTCTCACCCAAGGTGGCCAAAATGCTCATTGGCTAAACTGCTATTTTTAGAAGTGATATTTTTAGCAGTTCTATTTTTTAGCACTTTCTAAATTTAGCATTTCTTGTTGCACATTTTTCAACAATTTGGAGTAGAAGCCCAAACTGGAAATATAGTCGATTGTCATTATCTGTAAGGATTTTCCTTGGCTTCCATTATTAACATAAGAGGTGATACAAAAAATCTTTGGAACAAGCAAGTTGACATTGTGAGGCATAAAATTGCAAGGTATATAAGGCACTTTCATGGCAAGGAGGAAGAAAGTGAGCCTCTAGAAGAAAATTAATAGTACTATCCTAAAAGAGACACACAAGAGCATAAGAAGATCGTTAGTTAACTTGCAAAATAGTTCATCAGGAAACCAAGATCATAAAACCAATTACAACACAACCTCAACAAGATAAGTACCAAAGCCACCAAAATAGTTCAATTTCCTTAGTACATATGAACAAAACATATAATGCAAACATCTAAAGAATAGTGTTAATATGACATTCACGATACATGCATGAAAATATGTTGGCTCATTGATCTTCATATATTAAGTGGAAGTGCCAAGATATACAAGTACAATGCTTCCACACTAGCCCCAATAGTGGAACATTAAGTCAAATTTTCTCCTCCAAAGAAAGAACTTATCTCCTATGCCAATGTTAGAGAAGCCAAGCTGGGAAGTTCATGTCACAAAAGTCTCTTTTCTTGAGTAATGAAGGTGTATTTATAACAAATGAGGTGAATCTCCACCTCCCACGTGACTCTTAACCTCCCTCATGACTCTTGAGCTTCTACAATGGCTTTTCAAATTCTTACATGACCTTTGAGCTTCTATATGACTTTACAATCAATAGTGACTCCTCATTTTCCATGTGGGACCCTTGGTCTTCCACATATTTACATTTTCTCGTTTTGGAAAATTGCACAATTACATTCCACAAATGATGTGGCAAGGTATTATGACACATGTGCCTCTTAAGATGACCCTTGAAAATGATGACATTGAAATTCATGTTGACGTGGCATTGCCAAGCTGCTCCTTTTTCTTCTTTCTTTGCATCTTCATGATGAATATTGCATGTGTTTTAGATTCATCCTCTAAGGGCTTGAATGATATGGAGTATTCATGTGATCTAGATATTTTATATTTTGTGGTAAGCCAATGTCACTTCATCTTCTTGCTTGATGACCTTTTCATGGTTACAACTTCACAAGTGTCTTCTTGTATGATCTCCTTCTCTTCCTTTCCGAGCATCATCCTCTCATGTCAAGATGTAGTACCTACAAGTGGAATCCACTCATGACAAGATGAAATTAGTTTAGAAATATCCTAGTCTATCTTACTTCATGAAAATGACTGATTGAGCTAGGACTGGACACTGGATAGGGAGGAAGACTCAGGGATTGTGCAGTGCACACTTCTAGGGGCTTGGAATGATGAATTGAAGCTTGAGACTGTACAATGCATAGTTCTAGAAGACTGGGCAAGGTGACTGCATAGTTGAGGAGCTCAGTGAGGAAGTATTGAGGTTTGAAGTTGGCCAATGCATAGTACATGAGAGAGATAGGCCTACGGATTACGCAATTGTGTAGCTTAAGGGGGCAGGATGACAACTTGAGGCTTGCCACTACGTAATGCACAGAAGGAAGATGATTGGGAGGTTGAAATAAATAGTTTTGGAGGTCAAGGGGCCATGGTTGAGCACTAAGATTGTGTAATGCATAGTTCTGGAGGGAGACTAGTCAGTGGATTACTCAATTGCGTAGTTCAAGGACTTAGGGAAGCATATTGATGACTGAGAGTGTGCAATGTTGATGCAGGAGAATCTGAGCACTCATAATTGAAGGAGGAATCCAAAATGGAGCAAAGAGGAGGACGTGGACCACCGAGAAAAACAGGTATAATTCTGTTTAAAACAAAGCTAGATTGATGGAACTAATAAAGTCTCGAGAAGACTTTAGTTAACGTAATCTGCCATATGTATTCTATAGCATGCTTTAGGGCTTTAGTTGAGAGATTTGAGGAAAGGATGTGATCAGATCTTCTCAGTGATCCAATCCAATGTTTCTTTATATATATAAATATAGATGAACCTACGTTTTCAATATAAGGAGAGAGAGATCAGTAGATAGAATTTGTGTAAACAAAGTGTTGAAATGTAGTCGAGAGGAGAAACCGTGCTAAGGCTAAAATGCCTTAGATTTGTAACTATGTTGTGTATAATATATAACGTGTTTAAGTGTTGAATTGGGCGTGTGTGTGTATCTTATAAATTGTCTGAATGTTCCCGTGTTGCAGGTTTTTGATCGACCATTGATCATTGTCGGATTGATGGAGATCCAAAGATATAGAGTTAACTATTCATATAACTATTGTGCGTGTCGTAATAGAGTAAGGGTGGCAGAGAACTGTGTTTTAGTGAGAATCCATCAAAGGCGAGAGTAAACCCGACTTACACTAAGAACCAACACAAAACACAGTCGAATCCGAGAATCCAGACTGAAATTTTATAAAGAGTGGCTTATACCCTTATCGGGTCTGGAAGATTGATCGGATCGAAGTTTTGAAGTGGAAGGGGTCTGACCATAGAGGAGAGCAATTGCGATAATGCGATGGATCCTGGACCATCGGATCGAGAGTCCAAATCGACGGTCTGATGCGATTGGCGATCGTATGTTGGAGAGGTCAAAGGACTAATGACAGTGGTTAAGCGATGGTTGATACGCCGATGAGCGATATGGCAATGATCAGAGATCGGGTGACCAGAGCAGCGGAAAGGATTGGAGTGAAGAGCAGACCCCATGGATATATAGATCTGGGTGAATTATTTTTGAAGTTCGAACAAAGGGTTCAGAGCAGGTTTTTCACGGTTTTCCTTTGTATTTCTTGTGTTATGATAGTTGTATGGTCGCGGGTTTTTAAGTCTTAAAAGTATATTTTAAAGCTTCCAATAGTGTAATGGCTCCGATAAATTGTAAGTCCATGGTTTAAAGGCTTAAAGCCTCAATGAACGCTTCCCATAGGCTTTGTGGGCCATAACCCACAGGCCTCAAGATCAATAATTATAAAGGAAAAGGGATTTTCATTAACCCCCAAAATCTCTTTTTATCAAGTGGTATCAGAGCCGAAGAAGATTTTGTGTGCAGAGGGAAATTTTTCCTGCGAGAAGAAGGAAGAAGAGTGCAAGTAGAAGGAGAAAGAGGTACAGTTGATAGAGCCGGAGAGTTAAGGTCTTACTGTCGCATAGAGAACGACAGTAGAAGGTGAGAAAATTGTAGCAAACCTAGAGCATTGAGTGCTCATATGGTTCCAGAGGAGAGAACTTGAAGGATTCCAAAATACTGAGTGAGGAGAGCTTGGTGAGGTATCATGTAGCAGAAGGAGACTATTACTGCAGAGGCTTGGTTGCAGCTCACAGAAGATCATGAAGGTAGTTCCACTGAAGAAGTGAAGTGGGTAGAATTGCTAATGGACAAGGAGAAGAATATGACAAGGAGGTCATAAATTTTGTGCCTCGAGAGTCTGATGCAGGAGCATCTGAGCACTCATGATTGAAGGAGGAATCCAAAGTGGAGCGAAGAGGAGGATGTGGACCACCAAGCAAAACAGGGACAATTCTGTTTAAAACAGAGCTAGATTGATGGAACTAATAAAGTCTCGAGAAGACTTTAGTTAACGTAATCTGCCATATGCATTCTATGGCATGCTTTAGGGCTTTAGTTGAGAGATTTGAGGAAAGGATGTGATCGGATCCTTCTCAGTGATCTGATCCAATGTTTCCTTATATATAAATATAGATGAACTTGCGTGTTCAATATAAGGAGAGAGAGAGAGAGAGAGCAGTAGATAGAATTTGTGTAAAAAAAGTGTTGAAATGTAGTCGAGAGGAGAACCCGTGCTAAGGTTGAAATGCCTTAGATTTGTAACTATCCTGTGTATAGTATATAGTGCGTTTAAGTGTTGAATTGTGCTTGTGTGTGTATCTTATAAACTGTCTGAATGTTCCCGTGTTGTAGGTTTTTGATCGACCATTGATCACTGTTGGATCAATGGTGATCCAAAGATATAGAGTTAACTGTTCATATAACTATTGTGCGTGTCGTAATCGAGTAAGGGTGGTAGAGAACTGTGTTTTAATGAGAATCCATCAAAGGCGAGAGTAAACTCGACTTACACTAAGAACCATCGCAAAACACAGTCGAATCCGAGAATCCAGAATTGAAATTTTATAAAGAGTGGCTTATACCCTTATCGGGTCTGGAAGGTTGATCAGATCAGTGCTTTGAAGTGGAAGTCTTCTGACCATAGAGGAGAGCGATTGCGATAATGCGATGGATCCTAGACTGTCAGATCGAGAGTCCAGATCGACTGTCCAGATGCGATCGATGATCGCATGTCGAAGAGGTAAAAAGGACTAATGATAGTGGATAAGTGATGGCTAATACACCGATGAGCGATATGGCGATATTGCCGATATGGAATGATCGGCAACCAGAGATCGGGGGTTTTGGAGTGTGGACCCGACGATTTATGGATTTAGTTAATAGTATTTTAGATCTGGCTTATGTGTTCGGCCGCATTATTTCCTGTGTATTTCGTAAAAGTAATATGTTTTTGGATTATTAAAGGGAAACCTGATAAATGTGTGGTCCATGGTTTTAAGGCTTAAAGGCCTCAAGAATGCTTCTGATAGGCTTTGTGGGCCATAACCCATAGGCCTCAAGATCAATTTTTTTTAAGGAAAATGGATTTTGATTAACCCCCAATTTCTCTTTTCATCAAATGTGCAACAAGAGACTGGTTGGGAGGTAGGTTTGTGCAATTTCTAAGGGTAGGGAAGAAATCCTTGAGAACGATGACTATGCAATATGCAGTCCTTGGAGGCAAGAACTTCACATTGTGTAGGTCCGGTTGAAAACATATCAACTTGAGGCTTGCTACTTTGTAATGTGTAGTTCAAGGAGGTTGAGTGAGGTCAAGGTTAGTCAAGAAGGAATTTTCCAGAATTTGACTAAGTGTGGGATCAGTGAGATAGAATTGAAACCAAGTTTGGACTTTATGAATGATTACACACACTCATAAGAATTGATGACACAACATTGAGCACATAGTACACAAGAACAATCATGATCCCCTCAATGCGACGACAATACAACAACCTCCTCTAAGTGTGACACTTTAGATACACTTTGTGATGACAGTGATGACACATGTGGAACAATGCTCAATACTTGGGGAATATGTCTAACACATATATTTATGATTAATAGGACGCAATAGTGTAGGATAATGCATAAGAACTAATCTTTTAAGAATGTATAGTTGACTCTCCTTGACTAGGTGTGACACTTAAGATACAGTTTCCGATAACAGTGATGACACTAGTACGAAAATGTATAAACTTTGGGAATGGGTCTAGTACATGTCTACATGGTAAATAGGACCCATTGGTATCAAATTTTCCTCTCATAATGAACCAAAACTCTTATTTTAGAATTTGTGATACTTCCCATGCCAAAAGACGACACTTGCGATATTAAGAGAAAAGTGAAAACAACACTTGCAAATGCAAACGACATCCAGAGTAACACATGCTAGAGCGAAGATAACATGAAAATGACACTTATTAAAGTGAAAAAAATCAAACACGACATTTGTAAGCATGAAAGTGACACTTGAAAAAGCAAAGGTGTGCAAAAGTGACAATTGGAAAAACTCACCGAAATAGAAGCACAATCACAACCAAAAGTGAGAGACTGTCATTGAAAGTGCACAATGATAATTAACATAGGTTGAACATTACACAAGCACTGTCTTGATGGACTGTGATACGCCTATTCAAGCTTTCATAAAAGAATGTTAAGATGAACTTGTTATAGATTGGACATGTGCAAGCAAGTGACTTCGATTCTTAGAAACTAAGAATAAGACTTAAACACTTAGTATAACATTAATTAATCATGAAGTGACTAAGGAATGACAGATCATTAGATCCTTAGGAGGCTCCAAAATTCAAGTGTAGGCAAAATTTTGGAGGGTGTTGATCATAATGTCAACATAAACAAATGAGCTTAGATGCCAATTTATAGTTGTGCTAGGATGTAAAGGGTCACGTCTATTAGGTGAGATGACTTGAAATTTTGGAGGGTGTTGACATAAAGGAGATAAAAAAAATAAAATTCAAATTTTAATTATTGGAGCCAATGGAAAGCGACTTATGGAGGGAAAACAATTCAAATTTTGTCTTGTGAGTCAGCAGCACTTTGCGGTTTTTTCCCACATCACTAGGCTTGGACCTTAGACCAAGCATATCTCTTGAACCATGAGGCCTCTCATGGCAGTCCACATACCATTATAATCAGCGTGACGAGAGGAATCTAATGATACAGGTCCTGAGCCAAAGGTCCCCGATATTCATCCCCAAAATCTTCAACAAGTGTGTGGCTTCAAGGATTTTCCATGGGCTTTGTCCCTTTGAGCTTCCAACTAACGAAATCCACACAAATATTAAGAGCATTCAATAATATATTTTGGCATCATTGACAACATCATTCAACAACCTTGATCATCCTTTTGTGTCACTACAGGTGCCAACGATAAATTTGAAGAAAACTTATACAATATAAAATATTTATTAAAGTTAGGGTTATAAAGAGTGGGCACTTCAATGATAGCTTGCTTGATACGTGTGAAAGTGTCCTTCTATTATTAGTTCCATTTGAATACTACATCCTTCTTTATCATATTTTGTAGTGGTTTTACAATTTGGGCATAATCAGAAATGATCTTGTGAAGAAAGTTAATCTCACCCAAAAATGATTGCATTTCCTTGTTTCCATTAGGGTGCAAGATTTGCGTGATCGTATTTACGCGCTCGAGGTCAACTGTGATACCACTCTTCTCTATTATGTTCCCCAAGGAATTACCCTCAGACACTGTAGATATGCCTTTCTTGGGGTTGAGCAATATTCCGTATTTTTTGCGACATTCAAAGAATTTCTTTAGATGACGTAGATGGTCTGATATTTTCTTTGAGAACATTGTTACTTCATCTAGATAGACTACCATGCTTTGGTCAGTCAACCCTCTAAAAGACATTTCCATTTCCTTTTGGAAAGTATCTCTGACATTTATAAGGCCAAAGGGCATGCGTCTGAAAGTAAAAGTCCCTCATTTCATTCTAAATGTAGTCTTCAACCTATCCAATTCAACAACCAATACTTGATTGTAACTAGAAAATGCATCGAGTAGAGAGAACATTTTAGATCCAGAAATTGTTTGCAGGATGTGTGTCATGGATGGGATAAGATAGTTATCTTTATCAAAAGCCCAGTTAAGGTTTGGAAATCAATGCAGATACGAAGCTCACTAGACTTCTTCCTTACAAGTACAAGGTTTAAGACCTAAGTGGATTGCCTGACTCTGAAAATGATTCATGCACCCAAGATAACTTCTTCAACTCTTTATGTATGAGAGGCTTGAATGTTGGATGCACTTTCCTAAACTTTTGCTGGAATGGATTCAACCCATCCTTTATGGGTATGACGTGTTCAATAATACAGGTGTCATACATTTCAGGACTTCATACATCCAAGAAAAGACATCTCGATACTTCTTGAACAACTCAATGAAGGCTTCTCTGTCCCTAGGATAACAAATACTAATATTGATAAAATTAGGATCAACCTCCATTATAAGGTTGATTTATTCATGCAACAATGTGTAACTTTAAGTCTTTGTGTTTGGTTGTCCCCAAAACAAGTTCTGTATGTCTAACAACTTCTCAAGAGAAATAACACCTTTAGGCATGGGGTTTCCCTTTTGCACATAAACTTCTTCCAACAAAGTATTATCATTTTCTTCTTCATCTATTGTTGTGTCAAACACATCTACGTTGGTTATAAAATCTAGTATATATTGATCATAGTTGGAAATGTGGAAATTAGTTATATTATCTGGGACAACAAGATTATACAAAATTTCAATAGAAAATTCGTCCCTAAGTGGCATAAACCTAGCTGCAGCGTTAGCTAATGTATCAACAATGAGATTATTAATCCTTGGAACTAATTTAATACCAAAATCTTTAAAAGAAGAAATCAACCATCATACCACTTTTTGGTAATTTTTTAGGTGTGGTGATAAGCAATGGATGGTGTTGCATAACTGTCTTATGATGATTTCAATATCACCAATTACCTTTAAACAATCAACCTTGAGGTCAATGGTTTTATTCAGCCCCAAAATAAATGCCTCATACTCTACTAGGTTGGTAGTGCATTGAAATTCTAGTCTACAAGAAATTAAAATATTAAGTTTTTGGGGATCCATCAAGATACAACCGGTGTCGGCACAATCTTGCGTCTTAAACCCATCATAATATAAAGTCCACATATAAATACAACTATAATATAAGATCAAAGTATTTACATATTAAATATAGGGTTCATTACCATCAGTTGGAGGGTAGGGAAGGAGTTCCAACTGCATATCTAATGATACTTGCAATTGTATTACTTCGTAAAAACCGATGTCATATTCCAAGAAACTCATCCCCAATTCTTCTTGAGTGAAATTGGTGGGCTCATTAGGTGCTTCCAACTCGACGACCGTGTACTTCATTTATGTCTCATTATTGAATTTGAGCTGATTTTTCTATCCCTTGTAGGGAGCCACAAATGTGACCAGTCTGTAGGAACTTATCCTTGGAGACTGCTAGACCAATATCTGCTTAGCAAGAGCCCATATGCTTTAGGTATATCAACGACCACAATATATATGAACTAATGCAATCTTGAGTCAGAAGAAAACCTGATTAGTACATTATTCAAATCTCTAACAAATTTAACTTAAGATCTATCAAGTTGGATGATTTTTTCATCTGTATTTTCCGGTTCAACATTAAGTTTCTTGCAAACCAAAAAAGGCATGAAGTTGGTGGATGCACTAGAATCAACAACACAATTGTGTACATTATAATTAAAGATCTCAAAAATTAATAGGAAAGGAGGAGTTGAAGACCTAGAATTATCATTTGCAACATTAACAATGGATTCAATATTTATTGATGCTTTAGATTGACCAAGGGAAGAAAATTTAGAAGAAATGGAGACTTTACCGGTATAAAACATGGAAGAAAAGGTCTTGACAATCAACCCCCTCTACCCAGAAAACTTTGATAATTTGTAGAGAGATATATATTCACGGGTATTCTTCATATATTTAAAAATGTTGTATCCAATATTGGAAGATATGGTCTCCTTATATGGTTGAGAAGTGGTAGTCAACTGAGAATACTTGGTAGCGACTTTAGGTGTGTTAGAGCTACTCGTAGTTCTTGTTGACTTACTCTTCAAGGACTTCGCAGTTGAAGACATAGAAGCTGCTGGCTGGGTAGGATTTCTCAGAGGAAAAATCCTCCTTAGCAAGGCCTTCTTCTTTTCTTATAAGGTGTGGGTTCAGCTACCAATCCTTTACTCCTCAAATTATAAGTCTTTGGAGGTTTAGGAGGAGTTTCCCAAAATGAGGCTTCTTGAATAGATTAAACCTCACCTCATCAAACAACTTCAAACATCATCACAAAGGAACTGGCATTATATTCAAGATGAGAGAATTCTTATTCTTCATCTTTTGCTTGCTCGTATTCATCTCCAATCGTCTAATCATCAAGCACTTTACTCACCATAGAAGTTTTATTATGTATCCATTGCAGACATGTATTTTCTTAATGATTGGCTTGGTGAAAAGTGCAGTATTTGTCCATACCAAGTTATTCGACATTAATATTCACATTAGAGATTTAAGTTGATTTCGCTAGTGGATAATCACTTTTCTTGAAGAAAGGCTTGTATGGTTTGTTTCTAGATGAGCTCTCACTTGTCTTTCTATTTAACTCAAACATTTCATTAGTTAACCGCTTTAAAGATTTATTTAGATCTTCAAAATCAAATTCATATTTATCATGAGATTTACTAGATGAGGTCTGCAATTTATTACTAGTGGTTTCATGCTTGAGTTCTCCTATGGACATCAAGTCCTTCTCAACTGCAAGAGCCTCCACAAATTTCTCCACTAGCATAGTTTTCGCTTCTATATTCACGAACATAGCAATATCACAAGGTAGTGCTTTGGTATAGTAGTCCAGCCATGATCGAATCATGGGGAGGAACATTAGTCGGGAACTTGCTCAAGATGGTAATTAATTTCTGATTGAAATATTTTAGCTTTTCCTTCTTTCCCATATTAAATGAACTCATCTTTGATAGAAGCACGATGGGTGTCTTCTCCTCAACAAAGTTTTTGGTAAATCCATTTTGAAACTCATCCCAATTTTTAATGGATGCTACGGGCGAGGAATGACACCACGTAGAAGCCTTGTTTTCTAAGGTGTGCAAAAACAACCTACATGAAACATCATCATGTTGCACCCTCATCATCTGCAATGATAGATATAAACTACTGATGCGATCTTTAATGGTAGTCCCTTTCTTTGGATCATACTTAGGAATATGCCTCTCTAGATGTTGGGGCATGTCATGAAGCAGACCTTGAATGTCGAGAGGATACTATGCCATATAAGCCAATGGTTGTTGTCGATTGCCTCATGGTTGATTGTTAGCCATGTTGTCATTGTCCTCCTTGTCACTCTTTGAAGAAAACCCTGAAACTTCACTATCGTCGGGAGGATTCTCTTCATTCCTTATATTCTTCTCGTTCCTTAGATTTTTATCACCCTAAATCCTTTGAATGTTTCTAATGTTCTATTATATTTGTCGGTTTAAACCTTTCAAATTTATTTCCTCACAATTTTCTTCTTCATCGTGGTCCAAACCAGCTGGACTTTTTAATCCTTCTATTGAATGTCTTTCAACAACATCTGCAAAATCACCCAAAGTCAAAATAACAAATTATTTAACCATACTTACTAAGACTCCTTGGTAGGTGTGATGAGGTTGTGTTGCATGGGTATGAGGTAGGATAGTTGCATCATAGATGAGTCTGAGGCTTCTAGAAAATTTACAAGTAATAGGGTGCATAACTCTTAAATGTTCATAGGTGACCTCATATGCTGGTTCAATATCAGGGAGGACTTCTCATGTATGTGGTTCCTAAATAGGAGAGGTAGAAGAATGAGGAGGATATTGATTACTGGCTTGTTGAGAATGCTCAGGGCCAAAATGTGGATTTGTACTAGCAATACAACAAGGGCCGCCCTCCTTCTAGTTCCAAAAATGTATTGATAGACTAAAATATATTGCCAACAGAAAGGGGATCTCCCTAGTGTAGAATCCTAACTAGACTCTACATTGTTTGGTTTGGAAGTCCCATCTAGTATGTAGGCATGACAACCATAATTTTTCTTAAAGTGTTCTTTGGATGAAACAAACAATAATCGTTATAGAACAAAATAAAACCTTCAACAAATGCAAATGAGCAACTTATGGAAATTAAACATGTGGAACGAAATGCATATAACAACAACTAAGTAGCTCTGACATGAATCTTAAGAGAAGCAGTGTTAGCAAAAATTCAAATAAAACCGATGTAACTAGTAAAAAATAGTTCATTGATCATAAAAAAGGTTCATAATCAACAATGTCATGAAAGGACAAAAAATTACACAATCCTATACATAATATATGCTTAAATCAATAAAATAGTTCATTGACATAAGCATAAAATAAGCACAACATATACCCTCTGATCACCACATGAGAAATCTCAGAATGATTGATGACACATGAAAGAATTGCACCATTAGGCTCAAAGATATTCAAGCACTAAGATTAAATAATCATAGCAACGTCACATGAAAAGCCCATGAAACTCATTAGTGGAAGTGCAAAGTCACAACTTGTATTCATAAAAGGTCTGTTAGCTCTCAAGCAATATGCACCAACTCAGTGCAAAACTAAAAGTCCATTACATTAAGCCATGAGGGTATATTTATAGAAGATAAGGTGACCTTTCACCTTTAATGAAATTTCACCTATCCTCATTGACTCTTCATATTCCACATGAATTTTCCTATTCTATGGTCTAATCTATTCTCAAAAAAATAAAATTTACAATAATATTAGGAAAAAAAATAATGCTAATAAACTAATCTAATATTAGATAGGTCTAGAACATTGATTTTCAACTCACGAACCAAATATGCCTACCAACATAGCTTGTACTCTCCTACAAGAGTTAGAATACGGTGCTACAACCCATCCCCATGTCTTTGCAGGAACTTGTTGACGGTGCTAGACCCACCAATATCTAGGGGATCTCCTCGATGTGAAGTCCCAGTTAGACCTCACACTATTTGGTGTAGGAGTCCCATCCGGTATAAAGGTTCAGTTTCTAAATTCTTAAATATTTTCCTTGGCTCTAACTATCAGCAAGAGAGAGGGGTGCAGTGGTATCTTCTAAAAGCAAGAAGGTGTTCTTGGTGAGTGTTCAATTGCAACTGTATCAAGGTTCTTCTACTGCAAAGGGGAAAGAAAAGTGAGGCTCTAAGTGAGAGGTAATTGTACCATGCAAGAAGAGACACACATGAACCAGAAGGGTTCATCTAACATTTAGAAGAATAGTCCACAACAAATGTGACGACCATTACAACCAACAAAATAAATATCTATCTAATAGCCCGCAAAATATTCCACAAGGATGGGACAACGATAACAACCCTTACAGTGAATTCTCAATAAGATAGTACTAAAATAACCAAAATAGTTCAACTATCTTAGCACATGTGAAAGAAAACATGAAATACAAACATCCACAGAATAGTCTTACACACATTCATAGTCCATGCATGAAGGACGTGCTAGCCTTGAAGGATTCTATTATTAAGTAAAATTTCTAAGACACATGTTTATAATGTACATCACTAGCCCCATTAGTGGAACATTGGAGACACTCCTTTCTCTTCAAAGAGCTAGCTGATCTCTCTAATGCCTTGTGGGAGGAACCAAGGTGAAAAGTCCTTTGTTCATACAATGAGGGAGTATATATGACTAAGGGTGACTCTTTGACTACCCTCATGACTGTTTGACTTCCTATGCATTTTCAACTTACATGACTCTTTATATTCCATGTGTGTCCTTTGGACTTCCACTTTACAATACATTTGAATACAATGTACATGATCCACAATAGTGATGTGGCATATGACCAGTCATGACATGACATAATAGGACACTACTGACATGGACTTCTTGATGATGTGGAAATGTCAAGTCTCTTTTGCTTCTAAGTATTGGGTGTCTTCTTGAAGATGCTTTCCCTTCACCTCCACATGGCTTGGAGATGCAAAATCTTCAATGGTGTTTAGTCTTGGATAGTGGTTGCAGACTTGTGTCCCTTCACTTTCTCTTGATTGATCAACTTGTCAATTCAGCTACAAGAGAGTCTTTAGGCATACTTCCCTCCTTCTTCTCCTTCCCCATCATCTTGCCATGACATGATAGGGTACCTATTCCTACAATTCACTCATGATGAGATGACATTAATATGAAAGCCCCCTAGTCTAAGATGATGCATTATGATGCACCAACTAAGCCCAAAACAAGTGACGGGTTGGGAAGAGGGACTCAGTGAAGGCACAATGCCCAGTTCCAGCAGCCGTGGGAAAATATTGAGCTCTGAGACTACATAATGTGCAACTCAAGGACACCTGAAGGACAATACTGCGTAGTTTCTAGAGCCAGTGGGGTTAGGATGAGGGAATGGATACTTGGAGAGCCAACTACATAGTTTTGGGAGTCAAGGGAGGTTGGTCTTTTGCGCAATTGCACAGTTCAAGGACTCAGGGGATGAACGTGAGGCTTGAGGATGAAAAGTGTGCATTTTACATCAGGTTGGAGGAGAATACTACGTAATTCTGAGGGTCAAGTCCAGGGCTAATGCACAAGAACTTCACAGTGCAACAGTCTTGGGAGACAGGGACTGCACATTTCACAGTATCAAGAAGCAAGGTTACAACTTAGAAGGCTGAGACTGTGTAGTGCATATTTCAGAAGGGACTCAGTGAAGCTAAGTTGCTCGATCGCGAAGCTTTTTTGAAAATGGCTAACTGTGGGATTGGTGAGATATGCGATGAACCTTGAATGTTATAAAACACTTAGAATACTTTGACAACATGAAAACATAGATCATCTGAACACATGAACAAATCATTTACCTCCGTGTGACTTCTTTATGACAAGATATGACAAGTGTGAGACTTAAGATAGACTTTGAGATGATTGTGATGACACTTGTGTGACAATGCTTAGAACTTTGTGTATGGGTGCGACAAATGTTTACATAGTTAGAAAAAATCATATACACAAAGACAAAACTTTGAAAAAATTAGAATAGGCTTGCAAACATTGCTCGACAACCAAACATGCCAAAAGATGACAGTTAATCCAACATGCAAAGTGTTAACATTGAAAAATTGTACACCTATTAGTACAATCCATAATACATTAAAAGTGTCCAACAAAATGCACAGGTGGGCATTTTTCCGACCGGATATATTATTAAGTTTTAAAAAATCAAAGTTCTCAAAAGGTCTAATGTTTATAAAGGAAAAAAAATTAAGGTCGCACATATATTTCTTCGATAAATGTGGGTGTGAGGCATAACCTCCAAAGCCGAGTGATTGCAGAAAATGATGAATCAATGAACCGAGACCACTTTGCACACTTGGGGTTGATTATCTGACATAAGGTCAGTCCAGTACAACAGAATTCAAGTCGCCTTGGAGATATGCAGTCGTCAATGAAATCCTCTTGTCTTACTCATGTGTCTTTATCATACATGTACCAAGAGAGGGAAGAAGGATTTAAAAAAAATCTATATAAACAGGCCATGGGAGAACCAAAGGATGAGACATTGTTATGTTGGCCAAATTGTTGTTTGAGAAAACCATCATTGCATTGTTGAAGCCAAAGAAGTGAAGAGCACTAACATGTTCGCCATATTTCTTCTAAGCAACCCATCATCTTAGTAAGAGAAGAGGAATCCACCATTGGAGAGTCTTCACACTTCTTTGAGAGAGAGGAGATACTTGCAAAGAGATTGAGGAAAGAAACCCCCCTTGCTGAAGATTTTTGAGCTCTGTAGCTCAAAGAATTATCTTCAAGTGTCTAAGATTCATCTATTGCATTCAACCTCTACCACCAACAATCAATAAAGGGTGATTTTTCCATATATTATTGATGTGTTTTTTCCATTTGAGCATTGTTTAGTTTATGTTTATGTATGCATTGTTTCCACTATTTACAATGTTGTGTTTATTTAATTTTGTCCACTAACAAAACCAATTTTGATTGTGATCCTTTATAGGGAACACTTCACTGCTAAGGGGGTGTCTTTTGGTACACTTGTGCTCCAGAAACACTACAATAGGAATGGTGACCATACTACTCTCTTTTCATTAATTTAGAGATTGTTTTTGCAGGACCTTCTCTTTGCACAACCATCCTGCAAGGCGCTCTTCATCTCTCTGGATTTTTTACAGTCCCCCAGACCCTGTTCTGAGCCCATGGAAGTGAATTTTTTTATGTTCTTTATTGCTCATGTTCCTTTTTCTTTGAAAAATGCGGCCAACACACCTTTTTCTCTAATAGATGTGAGTGCGCGTCTGTGTCTGCAAAAACTACGCGGTCAACAGAAAGCACAAAAAAAACCTTGTATTTTGCCTCTTTTCTCAGGTAATTGGCAACCTTTAGTGAATTTCCTTCACCTCTGAATTCAATATTTTCTTTTTAATAATTCTGATCGCTTTACAAACCATAATTGGTGAAGCAATTAGAGTATTTTTCATTATATATTTGCAAATAGCCACATAACTTAATTAGGGAGAAAAGTAATTGGCCAAATTCCACATATGTTTTTCAAACTATTTTGCTTAAATTTTTCTACAAATCACATAGCTTAATTAGTGAAGAAGTAAGTGGCCCATTATCCACAAATCTTTCTACTAACCAAAGCATTTTTTGGGACTAGGAGAAAATGTTACTTGAGAAAGTAAGTAATCTTTGCTTCCCTTGCGTCTCTTAGACAAACCTGGGATTGCATATGAAAACCTTCTTGAAAATTTTTAAATTTCCATCTCTATTATTAAACTCCGCATAGTTTAATAGGAAAAAAGTAAGTGGCCCATAATCCACAAATATATTTATTTTTTCCATGCAAGGAACAATAAACACTTAGCGTAATTAGAAGGATATTGAAAATGATCATTGCATATCCACATCTTATCACACTTTGTATGTTCACTTGCATCACCCACTAAGCCTTCATATGCTTTGTACTCAAGAAAGCCTCCAGTTTTTTGGAGATTTGGGTACTTAGTCTCTTTTGGCTTACAAAATCACTTCATAAGTAAATTAAGACACCTTAAAAACAACCATAACTTGAACCAATTAAATTTCCCCATAGGGGCTACCAAAAAATTTATAGTTCAGGTTAGGACCATTGGGGGTAGACATCCCATAAGCTTCCATGGTCATGTTACACCAAGGAAACATAGTTGTTGACTTTCTAGGGAGCTTAAAAATCCTTCAATCGTCCTACAGAAAAGAATACTCAAGCATGGAAGAGACTCGATTCAGATGGGGTTAGGCTTAGGTCCAGTGCGTGTGGTACTCTCTGGGCCTACCTAACCCATCTAGTGCTCAGTACTGGTAACTAACTACCAAGAAGCTAAAGACTCGAATTCTCACGTGGGATGAAGGTACTTAGTGAACAAATCTAGGGCATTGTCTCCCTATAGGTGACGGTGTAGGAAACAATTGAGCCTCATTACCATTACCTTGGTTGATTCTTCAACTGCTGGAAGGTGTCACTAGTTCTTTCAAGACGTTGCCCCAGGACCCACTAGAAGATATCTTTGCAAGGCCCAATTACTTTGAGAGTGGACATGACGATTAAGTTTACATAAGACTTTTTATCACACGCAACAAACAAAAACATTTTTTTGTTTGCTTGATCACATAGTTTAAATTAAAGGAAAATAAACCATTTATATTTTCACTTTGTTTTATGTATGTGATCCAATTGCATTGATATTTATCTCCTTCCCTCCCCATACACAAAGTATCACACACTCTAAATCGACATAATAGGGGATCCCACAACTCCCCATCGATTTAGTCATTTTTTAAACCTTCCCCCATTTCCGTGAGGTGTGCGAGGACTCCCACCATTTAGGCGGAGAGGACGTCACTCAACAACCATTACTGGGTCATCCTTTATTGGTGCAGGTTTGCTCAGGACTCCTCCTCAGAAAATTAAACCCTTCACGACTCCAAAAGGATCCCCACATGCCACCCCCTTTGGGAGCCCACACACCTCTCCTCCAAACAGTCCTTGAGATACCCATCGAGGTAATTCTCCCATGACATCCCCACAAAGGAATATGTTGCATATAACTCTCCAGAATTATTTTACGATGGCAGGTAATGCACACTCCCATTCTTAGCCTCCCTAAACCTACCAGATTTAAGCAAGCTAACCAATGACCCGATCACCCATGGCCAAAATTGGCTAGCTATGCCCACCAAGCTCCCTTCTGGCATTCCAAAGTTTGAGGGAAAATAGGGCAAAGACCCGGGAAACTATTTCATGACATTTCACTTGTGGTGTTCATCTAATAGTATCACAAAAGATACTACTAGATTATGACTATTTCAGCACACCCTAACTGGGCCTGCCGCGAAATGGTATGTGGACTAACCCTCTATGTCGCACGAGAACTTTAGCTCATTAGATACTACTTTCCTCACCTTCCTCTAGCTCCCGGTCCACCATGATTCGGGTCTGGAACTTGTCACCAACTCCAAACAAACACTAGTTACTCACATCTCAGACCATCTCCATGAATGGAAAAAATGCCATAGCTTGTGCAAAACCCAATTTGAAGATAAAGTCCTTCTGGACATATTCCTGAGATCCATCATATTTGAAACCTATAAGGACATGGAAAATTCATCCCCACAAACCGAGGAAGAAGCCATTAGTAAAGCCTAGCAACTGGAGCTTATCTATACCTAATATGGGTACATTTATCATGTGCTTCCATATGCCCCATGCCTGCAAACTTATAAATAGATCCTAGGCGCATCCAATAGCGCTGATAGATTAATTGGGTCCCTATCCCAAAATGACCACAGTAAAAGCTACCAAAAGCCTGAGTATTCGTTCAATGGCGAAGCATATGATGCTACACATAACACACCATGATCACAACATACAGGGTACTATAATGGTCAACCCACACCTATGCAGAATATAGTTAACAGGGTTAACTAATACCAGCCCCCGCAAGGAGGCTCATATCCTCCCCCTCAAGGTAACCAATACTCCTCTTAGAGTATGGACAAGTTATCTGCTCCCCCAAGTCAGTACCTTAACCAAGGACAAGGAAACCAATATTCTCATTTCCCAACACAACATCAGGACATCCCGCCAATGCAAACTAGTGCACAGGTGAATCTAGTGCAACCTTCTCTCGCTTCACAGCAACAATCAGAGGAACAACTAAATTTAGTTAATCCTTCCAACATTACTAGGAAAAAACCTAACAATAAGCCAAAGGGAGAACCCTAGCAGGGAGGAAGCAATCAACAGCAACACCCAAGGGCACTGGGAAGCAATAACCCCAACCGAAACCAAATTCAGGGAACAACCAACAATAACTCACAGAAATAGTGCAAGAACACTAGTTTGTGGACTAATCATGCATGCACTATCTGTGGAGAATATGGTCATTATACCCACCACTATCCTCAATTTCATGACTTAAAAAGGATACAAGACAATAGGGGGCAAGGTAGTCAACAAGCTGCAATGATGCTGGACCCCTTCCTCGACCAGGGAGTCGTTAACACCCAACAACAAACTCCCCAAACTCATCCATCTGGAGGGAACCTCCATAATGCTCCTAATCATGATATTTTCATGACAGGGTAAGATATCCTTTTGCAAACAAGGAATGGAAGTTATGAAGCTCCCCTAGAGCCCAGTCCGTCCACCTCAGCTATGGCGATACCTACAGGTTCATTGACCATCCCTTGACCTTTTGTAGAAGCCATGCTGAAAATGGTCAAAGGACCCTTACAATGCTCAACGCACAACTCAAAATTAGCCCATAGCTACAACATAGTCAATGACTTAGCACAATCACCATTAGCTATGTTAGCGCTAGAAGTCTTGCAAACATGCCCAACCCAGCGGAAAGCTTTACTTTATGCTCTAGGCATGATCAACCCATTTGATTCCTGCTTGAAGGTCTTTGACTTGGACATAGATACTCCACAACTACCCTTACCCGTTGCTTTCCAAATCCTTGTCTCAGTCGAAAATATCAACATCCATCGTTGCATCGTTGACGAAGGGGCTTCCACATGTATCATGTCCAAATCCGTTTGGCAGAAATTGGGATCCCCTAAACTTAAGCTTTTTTGACATAATGCTCAGAGCATACGACAGATGCCCTAAAGCCCCCGTCAGTTTATACCCTAGCATGCCAGTTAAGGTTGCTGGAAAAACCGTGTTAATAGACATTGACGTACTTGACACCTAGTTGGATTACAACATCCTACTATGCATAAGCTATATGTATGAAATGCTCGCAGTTGCCTCATCAATGTTTAGAATAATGACGTTCCCCCATGATGGAAAGATCATTACTATTGATCAACTTACATACTATGAGAAGGCAACCTTACCCACACCAGATGGTGTGTTTGCCTTAGTATCATGCTCCCATGAGGTGATCACTAACACTGAGCTCAACCTAGGCCAATTTAAGCCATCAACCCTCCTAGGAACATTCCCAGGGGACCCTCCGGTAGAACAAGAGCTTGTCCCAAATAATGGAGCACCGATGTGCATGATGAATTTGTCAAACACCACCCAAAACCTAGAACCAGTTTTGCATACCATACCCCCTGCAACTGATAATGTCATTACTTTACCTCCCCCCATTATGAAAACCCCATTTTTATGCCCCCCAACTGACTTTGTCTCGTACCAAGCCATGGCAACTCTTACATTACCAAATATGGCTCTCGTGATACCAATTTAGTATTTGGTCCCCATGACCATGTCAGTTGAGACATGACACATTCCGGTAGAAAATATCCTCATACCTCCACCTTAGGAAACCACCCTTACTCAAAACTGTCCTACATCTACACCAACCGAGGCCGGCAAAAAGGCCAAACAAAATGGTAAAAAATGAGAGTCCTCAAACTCATCCAGGGCCTTGCAACCCTATGCGTTATGTGAAGAATTTAGGCACCCAAACCACATATGCCCTGAATTAGATGAGTTAAAAACTCTCATGAATGCCACAAAACATTGGCAACCACAACTCCACCAGAAGGAACAAAAATCCTACCTTTGCATAACAAAGAAATACGTACCAGGCATGCATGCACTATATGCGAAAAACATGGGCAATATACTCGTAACTATCCTGACATCCCTCGATACCGAGAGACATTAAACACACTCGTTCAAACCAACATGAATGAGCCAATAGCACCAACCAACCCTAAAATGGACAATAAATGCCAAACATCTTCTACATTCAAGAAGAGGCAACTTCATGCTTTGAAAAACCTGCCTACAACACACAAAGGCAGTATAAGCAACAATACTCGTCCTTTGCTTTACCATGTGTTATGTGTGATGAACCTACTCATCCGGTGAACCTCCGCCCCAAACTACAGACAAGTTACCAAAACCACCCGCTTACCTAGGTTTCTCAAAAAAGAGAACCTAGACGCCAACAACATATATGCATGATCTGTGAGGAAAACATATATGCATGATTTGCGCAAAGTTGGTTGGTGCACCCGTTCCAATGAAATTTTCGTCTCAACAATGATATCCACCAAGCTGATCCATCCATCAACAGACAACCCTCTTGTCAGGGACTCTACCCACTGCATCCTCAGCATGCGCAAGAAATCTAGCTGCATCCTCGTTTGTTGCTACCCCTCTAGACAACCCACCAATCTCAAACTAGCGCTGCTCTGTCGGGTGCTCTACACCGCCTCGAGGAACAATCGGTGGCCTCTCCACCCTCAGTCTTTGTGGAACAGGGGAAACCATTGCAACACCCAAGTGCCGCGGATCTTGGCCTACCAGATAGGCTAATGGACGCCCTTGCAACCCTGCATCTGCAAGTAAACAAAGCATAGTGTCAAGATCATCATATACGAAAGACCATAAGAAAATAAATGAAAACACATATATGTATGCAAATGCAGAAAATAAAGATATATTCCTGCTAGTCCCCAGGTAGCACCCAAAGGAAGCCCCATATCTGGGTCTCCTCTGAAATCAACTCCATGATATAGAAATTACAGGATTAGCTGAGCGATGGAGTTAAACCAACCCTCTACGATGGCATTCCAGTAACGTCCCACTACTCCGCCACCAGCTCTTCTCATCGCCCCTCCCCAGCAGCACATGTGCGGGTCCTGAGTAGGTCCCACCGGTACTGCAAGAATTAGGCGAAGCATGACCACCCACTCATAGAGTATGCTGCAGAGCACACTCCCAGAGAAAAAACTCCTTAGGGCCCCACGCTGTACTTGTGTGAGTTGGGACAACATTCCTTGATGCAGTAGCTTGGCCTAATCAAAGAAATGCCTTGCCAACAGCTGTTGTAAAACTACTATGTTGGGCGACAAATATTGGTTGGGGGACACCAGCCTCACCAGTCTAACGATCATAGCTAGTGCTTCTCACTTGGCTAAGTCCAAAACTGCTGCAATCCTAATCAACCCTCCTCAAAAGGGTTAGGACCGTAGTGACCATCACCCTCTAGGTCAGCCCAATGATGAATATCCACATGCTTGGCTGACAATGGATAGGGAAGCACGTCCCCACGTGGGTTTTGAAGAAACTTTTGAAGCCCCCACTACACCAATTACTAACTCGCCGCAGGATCTTGTGCCACAGTTTCCCAGAGTGTCATCCAATGTCTCTCCCGCCAAATCATCATACCAACTAGGATACCACATGTCAAGAATGAACCCCTCGGGTCCTAGAAAAGAGAAAAAGGGGCAAGAATCAGTCATTTTCCCCCACTGCGTGCCTATTTTGCAAAAAGGCACATAGTGCGTGTACTTGTATCTTATACAGGCACATGCACATCGTGCAAACCATTGAAAAATGCATGGAAAACCTCAAAAGGGTTCGCTATGACATTTCCAACTCAAACGTGTGCTGCACGCGTCTAAGTAGACCTTTTGTGCAGAGTCTTTGCATAAAACTCCAAAGTTTCGTGCGACTCATGACGAGTTGCCTGCACGGGAAATTAGGTTAACCCTAAAAAGGTCACACAGGGGACCCTTATACGACCTACCTAACCTAAAAACTCCAAAACTACAAAGGCTAAGGCTCAAGCTCTTACCTGGATCTCTCCGTGTAAATCTAGGGTACACAAGCTGATTGCAATGGTAAGAAAGGCTCCAAGGTGCTCTCTGACCTCCACAACACAGCAATGAAAATGAGTGATATTTGGGCCCCTCTGACCTATCTATTTCCCTTTCCACCATCTCTTGGGGCCCATTACAGAAGCCCATGATATCCATTGACAAAATCTGAAGAGACGCAAAGATCAATACCACGCCATTATCATCATGGAACCTTCTGTTATGGTAAATACAAAAAATCATTTTTTGGCCTGTCACATACTCAGAAATTAATGCCTGATACTTATACAACTATTTAAATCCATAACATTCATTATATATGTATGTCTTGAACAATTATTTCACTTCTAGTTTTGGTTGTATCCATTGTAGGAACATTACACATGGTCGACGTTAACTAACAACCGAAAAGCAAATATCAGAGCAGGTATCATTCTCCACTCATCATGATAGGTTTCCTCCTAAGATTTGCATGTCCTAACATCATCTCTCCAAAATGCACCATCTTGACCACGTTTAGCACCATCTCACCATTTCATATGGTAAGCATTCATGCTGGTCAATAAAACTCCCCTTCATGGCTCCCTTCATCTTTGTATACCCCTCGTCACTAAAAGGAGGCATGGCCACTCACACCAGCCTGGGAATCATCTCACGTGCGTATCTTGAAGTTTAGCCTCACTATGCTACATTCATTATGCACACACCCCCTTTCCCGAGCCCTCTCACAAGTACTAAACGGATTCACCTCTGCGTCCTACATTTGGCCTGTCATTTATCTGTATTACATAGCTCATTTGTGCCACTTCACCCGCCTCACCAACCCCACACAAAGACCAACCAATGGCTCCCTTGCCCTCAGAAGATACACCACACCTCTATACATGTTACCACCATCATGGGGCACCCATCTCCATGGCTATACATCCAAGCCACCCCCTATTCTTTTGGCAAGTGTACAAATATTTAAAAAAAAAAAAAAAAAATCTCTCATCCACATTTTTTATAATTCATGTACTTTGCCTGCTGACAGTCTCTAATCACCTTTGGTCGCAACTCACCAGAAAATTACCCTCCATTTCACAAGTCCGTCAAAAATCACTTACACCTATCATGTAAATCCTACCGACTCCAAGACCATTAGGAAGCATGTTTTGACCACTGCCATTTTCATATCAAGTTCCGACCTCAAGATAGCTATCCATATCCTCCTATATTAATAGCTCTTGCTATCATTCCTATCTGACCCAAGTATTACAATCTGTTCATATCTCACATTGATTTCCCGACTCACCATGTCGGGTAATTAACACCCCTTTCCTATTGACGTCAACAAATGTACTCTAGGAAAGAGGTAGTACCTTGGATACTCTCCCCCTCAATAGGGATATTCTCGAGTGGCACATTGGGAACCATTATTGCCCAATGATGTCATTGGTCCCCTTGACATTTAACATCAACTCAAGCATTCATGTCAAGGTGGTTCTGTGCTTAGTTACTATTGCAACTCATTCATTTAGTCGAATACCCCTGCATCACTAAGCACCTCATTCAACAATGCTTACATTATGATACAGAGGAGGTACCTGCAGCCGAAGACCTATACATACCACAACACCCATCAACAATGCTTCATCGGGGTTATGCATAGGGGAACCATATTACACCTATTTGACCAAAAAGTTCCCTTGAGGGCATCAGAAATTATCATCATCAACTATCAACACGTCAACAACCACCACGTTGACTGGACAAAAATCAGTCTTTATCTGATTGTAGTCAATTCTGATTAGCCGTCATAATGAGCACGAGACATGCCTACCTCGTATAGACACACCATTTTTTGTAGGTTTTCACTAGAGCATGGGTATCATTGATACTTAGTCAAGGGGTTTTGGGTATCATTGATACTTAATCAAGGGGTTTTTCTCTACTCATCTCCGCAACAATCTATCGTCTCTCTCGAAAAGTTGATCAAACTCTCCATAAGAAATAAAAAACGTGATGTATTTTAGCTATATGTTTGCTCCTAACCTCGTACATTAGGGGGCAACTGTTAACGTTGAAAAATCATAAACCTGTTAGTACAATCCATAAGACATTAAAAGTGTCTAATAGAATGCATAGGTGGACATTTTTCCAGCCAAATACATTATGAAGTTAAAAAAATAAAAGTTCTCCTAAGGTCCAAAGTTTATAAAGGAAAAACAATTAAGGCCGCGTGTATATTTCTTCGATAAACGCGTGCACGTGACATAACCTCAAAAATCCATGAGGTTGTAGAAAAGGATGACTTAGTGATCTGTGACCACTTTACACACTTGGGGCCGATTCTTTCACATGAGGTTAGTCCAATACAACCAAATTCAAGTCGCCTTGTAGATATGCAACCCTCAATGGAATCCTCTTGTCCTACTCATGTATCTTTATCATACATGTACTAAGAGAGGGAAGTAGGATTCAAATAAATTCTATATAAACAGGCCATGGGAGAACCAAAGTATGAGACATTGTTATGCTAGCCAAATTGTTGTTTGAGCAAACCACCATTGCATTGTTGAAGCCAAAGAAGCGAAGAGCACTAGCATGTTGGCCATATTTCTTCTGAGAAACCCATCATGTTAGTGAGAGAAGAGGAATCAACCATTGGAGAGTCTTCACACTTATTTGAGAGAGAGGAGAAACTTGGAAAGGGATTGAGGAAAGAAACCCCCCTTGCTGAGGATTTTTGAGCTCCATAGCTCAAATAATTCTCTTCAAGTGTCTAAGATTTGTTTATTGTATTCAACCTCTACGACCAACAATCAATAAAGGGAGTATTTTCCATATATTATTGATGTGTTTGCCCCATTTGAGAATTGTTTTGTTTATGTACCTCTTTGTTTACTTTTGTTTATGTATGGATTGTTTCCACTATTTACAGTGTTGTGTTTATTTAAGTCTTTCCACTAACAACACCAATTTTGACTGTGATCCTTTGCAGGGAACAATCCACTGCTAAGGGGGCGTCTTTCGGTACACTTGTGCTCCAAAAACACTAAAACACAAAGGGGAACAAAAAAATACAATAAATCTCATGAAATAAGCTCTAGTGTTTGCGACAACAATGTTCAAGAACAAGGAAGGATCTGAAATTGAGTGTAAGCCAAAATTTTGGAGGGTGTTGCAGCAACTACAACACTTGGCAACACACTCGTTGAATTCCAACTTCTTTATATTGGTTAACTTATTTTGTGCAAGGCCTTGGTTCTTCAACGAGTATTAATTCATTGTGCAGATTACTTTGGCATTCCCACTTACCCTACGAATAGACATTGTCCCCTCTATACCTTCTCGGTTGAACACAACATACGATTCAACAAAAGAACAATGTTTCGAGTCGGGAAGGGTAGTGTAGGTCACAGGGTTAATATTTTCAGATTATTATTTTTCATCTTTGGTGTTGATATGCTTCCATCAGACCTGGAGAATACCCTGACAAAGTCATGTAGGAACACAAACATTGCTCCACTGCCAGCGAGCATGGACAATACGCCGACAAAGTTTCTTTCTTCACCTCTCCGCGCAAGAAGCCTTTCTCTTATTTCACCTTTGTTTATTTATTTTAAAGAGAACTGTGCATAGGCACTTATTTATTTTGGTGCGAAAGAGGGATCCCGATTTATTGAGAGCAGGAGAGGTTGTTCCTTAGGAGAAGAATATAGAGACCTTTGATTTAGGTTTGCTCGTTCAAATTTTTCCCCTTCTTTGTTTCTACTAGTTGGATGAACTTGAAGAAACCAAACATAAATACTTAGTGCAGGCATGAGGTTTCTAGAATAGACATGGGTTCATGGTTGGACTAAAACTCTCCTTACAAATGGATCGTATTTTCCATCGGAACTTGATTGGCCAAAATATGTACCCAACCCAAGGAAGATGGATAGAAATCTAGCCAAATGCTGAAGTGTCACAAGACTCTTTATAGTTCGGCCACACACATACTTATAAGCCACAACATGTTCTTGCACAACACTTATTCACATGACGAAAACCAAAACAAAACTCAAGCAAAAAAACAAACAACAAAAGAAAACACTATGTACACTATGTGGGGTACATCCCTAAATATTCATTGAAATAATGTTTTAAGTCTTGGCCATTGACAGGGAGAGAGTCAATCTTCCTGTCAAGTGATTGAACATGATAAGTGTGCTGACCAATATTTTCATGCACCGTGAATGGCCCAATCCATAGGGACTGAAACTTAGTGTTTTTTTCTTTATCCTCATGGGGTTTATCCCTCTTTAAGTCTAAGCCGACACTAAAGTTGTTTTTCCCTGCAGACTTCTTGTCAAACCAACTCTTGATATGATTTTAGTGAAGTGAAATTTTTTCTTTTGCTTTTAGCTTTTCTTCCTATAGCTTATGAAGAGTATCCATCCTACACTATACTAACAGACATGGCTTGCCTTGGGATTCTTGTGAGAGTTGGAGAGAAGGCAAGTAGATGTTGGGCAGGAGGATGGTTTATTTTCCGTACACCAGGAATTAAGGGGAGGTATTTAGGGAAGGTTTTAGCATGACTTGGTCAACCCATAAGGAATTTACCAAAGTGAAGTGACAGTTTTGCTGCTCAAAGAATATTGGTTTTTGATAATGCGGATTAGGTTCTTATTTGCGGATTCAACAAGACCATTCCCATGTTGATAATAATTAGCTGAATGTTTCAGTATAATACCATTTTCCAATGAAAAAGCGTAAAGTTTTATTGATGAGAAGTATGTTGCATTGTTGAATACAGGTGAAGTAGGAATGTCGAACCTGTAAATGATGTTTTGTTGCAGAAAGCTAATGACTTCCTGATCATTCACCTGTTTGAGTGGAAGTTCTTCTGTCCACTGCATGAAGTAATCTATGGTAGTAAGGATGTATTGGTGTTGCTTTAATGAATGCAAGAAAATTTCCCCAATAATGTCCAAGCCCCACTGTTGAAAAGGTTCTTCTACTACAATGGGTTGCAATGGGCGGTTGACTTCTTGTTCTTGTCGACACACCTCGGATAGACTAGACACTTGTGGGTGTAAGCATGAGCATCTCTCAATAATGTAGGATGGTAAAAGCCAACCTACATAACCTTATGCATTGTTTTTTTGTTTGTGAAGTTTCCTCTTGCTAGTCCATAATGGAGATCACACAATACCTTTTCTGAATCATGTGCATCCAAACACTTGAGTAGTACTCCGTTGTGGTGCTTTCTGAATAACACCCCATGCACCAATTGATAGGATAATGCTTTAAGTTTGAGTTCCCTCTTCTACCATGCATAGAAGTGGGAGGGAATTGTGTTGTTCTCAAGATATTGGCGCACATCCGTGTACCAAGAGTTTGTGCTAGTAGTGGGGGAGGGTAGCTCAATGTTGTACATCTCAATTTCTTGCTCCCATCCTAAAATATCTTCTTCTTCTTCCTTTTTGTTTACTGATTCTGCCACTAGTAGACAAAGACCATGACCCTTGATTGTGTGAACTAACTCAATTTCTAGATCACATTCTTGCAACTTGGTCATGAAGTTCGCTCTCCTTTCACCCAAATCTTGTTGAACGAGCAATGATTTGACTATTGGGTGTAGGACACAGATAATACAATGATTCTTCAATAAATACCTTGTATACCACATAAGCATATTTTTCCACGGTGGGGTAGTTAAGATCTGGTCCTTGCAGACTCACGCTCATGAAGGAAATAGGTTGCTCATTGTTCAGTTCATCCTTTCGAGTGAGTAGAACAACGAGAGAAGTGTCAGAAGCAAAAGTGTAGAGCAATAAATCTTTATTGTAGTCTTGGCTATACAATGCAAGTGCTTCTGCTATAACCTGCTTAATACACGAAAACACATCCTTTTCCCTTTTATCCCACTTATAAAATACATCCTTCTTCACCATCTCCTATATTAGTTTGACAACCTGGGTGTAGTCACATATGAAATTTTGGAGGAAAATGATTTTCCCCAAGAAGGATTGCATAACCTTTTCATTCACTAGGAAGGGAATCTGTGTGGTTGTCTTGACCCTATTTGGGGCTACCTTAATCCCACTTTTGGAAATACTGTGGCCCAAGATATTACCCTCTGAGACTGCGAAGATACTTTGCTTGAGATTTAAGGATATCCCATAATTGTGACATTGCTCGAAAATATTCTTTAAGTGGCATATGTGGTCTAACTTCTATTTGGAGAACACTGTTACATCATCAAGATAAACCACTATGTTCCGCCCAATCAATCCATAGAAGGCGATGTCCATGGCATGTTGAAATATTTCACCAATGTTGATTATCCCAAAAGGAATTCGTCTGAATACAAATGTGTCCCACTTCGTTCGGAAAGTAGTTTTAAGTTTGTCAAGATTTGCTACCAGAACATTGTTGTATCCGAAATAACCATCTAACAAAGAAAAAATTTCATACCCCGATACTGTTTGCAATATTTGTTCCATGGACAACATGGGGTAATTGTCCTTATCTGAGGTACGATTGAGATTTCAGAAATCTACATGCAAGCATATTTCCCCACACTTCTTTCTCACTGGGACCAAATTTGACACCCAAGTTGAGTGCCGCACTCTGTATATGATCTAGGCATCTAGTAGTCTTCTCAACTCTTTCTGAATAAGAGGATCAAGTGTTGGATTTACTTTTCTCAACTTTTGTTGGAATGGCTTAGCCCCTTCCTTTTATCGGGATCACATGATGGATGATTCACATGTCATATGTTTTAAGCTCATCATACATCCATGTGAACACATCTCGATCCTATTTTAATAATTGGATAAAGGCTTGTCGCTCCTGTGGTGTACAGTAAGTACTGATATTGACATACCTCATATATTTTTTTGTTCCCAAGTTAATTTTTTCATGTGATAGTGTGGAAATGTGGTTCTTAGCGTCGAAAGGTCCCCAAAAGTGATTCTGCAAGTCATACAACTTCTCTAATGATACCACACCCTTGGGATGAGGTTTCCTTTACTTGCACTGGATGCATCTTGCAATTCATTTTCATGCTCGTCCTCATCAATCAATGTGTCTTTGAACACATTAGCATTCACCATGAAGCACAATATCTACTGGTCATCATAAAAACATGTAAATTAGTGATATTATTGAGAACAAAGGATTATATAGAATTTCAACCAAAAAACTATCCCTCAATGGTGATAACCTAGCAACAACATTTTCTAATACATCCATAGCTGCGTTATACATTCTTGGAATGAAAATAATATTGAAGGCTTGGAAATGTGATATCAGATGCCATACCTCTTGTTGATAACTTCTAAGATGAGGTGACACACAATCTATGGTATTGTATACCTGTCATACCACAATTTTTTAGTCACCTACCGTTTTCAGGATGGGAACATTGAGGTCAATGGCTCTTTGCAAGCCCAAGACGAGTGCTTCATACTCTGAATTGTTGTTCATGCACTCAAATTCCAAGCAGCTAGAAATCAAATGCTTTCTCTGTAGTGGGTCAATTAAAACACAACCAGCTCGAGAGCCCTCTTGTGTTTTGGAACCATTGAAGTACAAAGTCCACGTATTATATGTACAGGGACTAGGAATTACACTAGTTCTGCTACTACTACTACTAACTATTCAAAGGTCATTTGCACTAGTTGGACTAGGAAGGAGCTCTAACTGTGTATCTAGTGGAACTGGGGATGGCTACGAAAGATAACGCCCTAGTTGGGTTTCCAAGAAGCAATTGCAAAAAATCAGTTTTGTGAAATCCATCAGTTCATTCTGTCCGTTCAAGGGAGTGAAAATGCGTTTCATATATCTTTCTAAATCCACCTAGATCTGATTATTTTTTCCCTTATACAGAAGCCATAAATGTGACCAATCTGCAGAAAAGTACCCTTATAGCTTACTAGACTAGTCTCTGCTCAACAATACTTTATATGCTTCCAGAATGTCCACAATCACTATGTTGATAAATTGGTGGACCCATCCGTTGAATGATAAAAAAAATGATGACATATTCGAGTTCACCAATCGCATGGACATGATTTCTGTCGAGCTGAATAATTTGTGCATCTTTTTTGTCCCATTTTGCATTGATTTTCTTGGTAAAAGATAATGGTATTACATTCACCGATGCACCAGAATCAACCAAGCAATTGTGTACATTGAAATTAAAGATTTCAAAAGTTAACATAAAAGGTGGGCAAAGAGTATTTGCATCCATTGTTAAAGTTTTAAGTAAAGATTCGAGAGCATCATAAGACTTACCAGATCCCTTGTCTTAAGAGGCAACATTACCTGTGGAGGTATTCCCAAGTTCCCATAAGAGGATGTCTCTCTGGCTCGTGATCTTTGTTAACTCAAACATTAAAATTTTCATATGAACCTTCTTCACGTCATCAACTATGTTGTAGTCCACAACGGGAAGAATGGCCAAATTATCTGGGGATGTAACTTGATTTTTGGCTTCTAGAGTGATGGGTTTATCCTTACTACTTACAGAAGCACTTTTTGGTTGAGACTGCTTTGCCAGACTTGCTTTGAGTGTCTCGCGCTAAGTTGATCAGCGGGTTGATTTTCCTTAATAGATTTTCTTTAAATTTCTGCTTTGCAAAATCCACTGTAGTGGTTGGCCCTTAGCTCCTCTGGTTGTACTGGTTGGTCTGCTTCGAGGCCAAACCGTCACTTAGAGGTTGCTTATCAACATTATTCTTTTAGGCTGTGAGCATATAGTTGAACATGTTTATTGCATGCCCGACACTTAGAGTTTCATCAGTTGTAACAACTTATTCCTTTTCTTTTGTAGGATCCGTCTTCTCCTCAGCCATAACCACATCAACAATATGTGTAGCAAGCATCCTCATGGCTTGATTCCATTGTGGGCACGTTTTATCTAAATGTAGTATACCTAGGGGGGATAGTATGGGGTACAGAGGGAGGTACCCAAGGGAATAATGTAATAATGGTATGGGCCATAGTTATATGGTAAGCCCATGGTATTAGATATATGGTATTGAGAGAACCATGATAATGACCCATGGTATTGTATGTATGAGGCCTATATAGAGGCTAGAGACTCCCCATTGAGAGATGTCAAGGAATATTGTATGGACAAGCATATGGCTTGTGGAGTGTTCTCCTTCCTTAAGGAGTGACTGTATGGTGTTACCCTACCTTAAGGATTGATATTAATAAAGATCTGAAGTTCATCTATTTCTCTTTTGTTATTTTCGGGCATATTTCTATTTTCCTATATTTGCAAGTTAGATATATTACAAGTGGTATCAGAGCACTTTCTTGGGCAAAGCAGAGTTTTTTTTTTTGCAGGAATTTTTTGGGGCGACAAGTTTGCAGATGAGATCTGTAACTTCTAGTGAAAATTTTGAAGAAACAAAATGTAGATCTAGATTATTTGTGAAAAAATACCCAATTAAAAAAAAAAAAATGGCAGAATCAGATTCCAGATGAGGGAGATATCATTGATTTAAAAATGACCTGTGTTGTAGAAATGTTTTGACGAAAAATCATGGAAGGAGGATCTACAGTTAATTTTTGTCATTTTTGTGGGGAATTTTGAGAAACTAATTGTATATCTGAGATCCTCTTGAAAAGTTACCCAATTAAAAAAAAAAAAATCGATCGAATCGGAGTCCGGATGAGGGAGATATCGCTGATTTAAAATCAATGTTTTTTTCTTTAGAAATTTTTGTAACAGCGGGACTGTCACAATGCAAATTTGAAATTCTAGAGTGCCTAGATCAGGATTTCTATCACATGGGAAAATGTAGAATGGTCGTTCCATTTATGAAAACAGGTCATAATAAGGATTCATAGCAATATTGACCAAACTGTGGCCATTTTAAATTTTCGCCAAGTAAGTGATTTTTTTTCAAAACCCTCTTCATGACTTCTAGCAAGAATTTTTTTATAAGAAACAATAAGGGTCCTTCTATTGAAGAATTCCTAGAAAGACAAAAGTCATTATGGCCAAAACATTGGAAATGTTTCGTAGTGGCTAGTTTTAAAGATGAGGCGGCCACATGGTGGGAATCACTTAACAAAATGAAGTGGTTAAACCTACCCAATGAAGAATTTGAAAAATTCTTGTTAGACAAATGGTCTCATGCTGGAAAAAAAGATAATGAGAAACATGTGGAGTTATTTTCTACTGGTATCTCCTTATTATAGGTTCATGGATGTATTCAGAAGAAGAAGATCATTGTGTCTATAAATCCTAGTTGCAAGCAAAATCTTATAAATGTTAATTTGATAAACAAATTGCAAGTTCTAGCAAAACACATGGAAAACACACAGGTTGATAATGAGGATGTTCAAATTTATAAAGACTTGAAGATTTTCTATGGATAAGTATGTATTGCATTCTGATTTTTATGCTTGAGATATGGATAATGTGGATGTTGTTTTAGGATTCTCTTGGATGGAATCTATTGGTACTATCAATATTAATGTGCAGAAGAAATTCCTAAAGCTCTGGTATAAAAACGAACAAAATTACATTACAATATATTTCCATCAATAATCAAGTAGAGTGCAAGGATGTTGAAGCAGACAATGTTACAGGTACTAATACATTAGATGAGGAGTCCATGGTTGAAGTAATACTAGAAGATAAGCAACAAGTGCAGGTGCCACAACATGTACCAGTTACCAATCAGGCTCCATTAGGTGGTGCACTCAAGAAAGACACACCGTTGGTTAAAACTTCAGCATATCACCACCCACATCACCCAACAAGAAAACAACCAACACGATGGAAACAAATTAGCCACAAGGACAACAAGCCCCGCACAACAGATAGAGAGGGGCAACGATCCACCCACAATACATCAACATAGAAGAGCCGCCAGGTCCAACTTCCATCTCAAGCGAGCGAGGCACCAGCTAGATCGAGGGTTCACCTTTCTCTTGGATGGCTAGATGCACGTGCATAGTACTAGTGGACTACTCTTTTGAGTAGATCTTATTATTTGTGTTCCTGTTATGTTTCAGAGACGAAACATCTTTAAGGGGGGTGGAATGTAGTATACCTAGGGGGGATAGTATGGGGTATAGAGGGAGGTACCCAAGGGAATAATGTAGTAATGGGATGGGCCATAGTTATATGGTAAGCCCATGGTATTAGATATATGGTATTGAGAGAACCATGGTAATGACCCATGATATTGTATGTATGAGACCTATATAGAGGTTAGAGACTCCCCACTAAGAGATGTCAAGGAATATTGTATGGACAAGCATATGGCTTGTTGAGTGTTCTCCTTCCTTAAGGAGCGATTGTATTATGTTACGCTACCTTAAGGGTTTGATATTAATAAAGATTTGAAGTTCATCTATTTCTCTCTTGTTATTTCTGGGCATATTTCTATTCACCTATATTTGCAAGTCAGATATATTACACAGAATGATATTCTTGATGATATGAAAACTATTGATCTGTGCCTAATTTTTCAATATTTAGTACAACATTGGAGCTTTGAACAAACTTTGCTGGTTGGTTTATGCTACTGCCAGAAGTTGCAATCCTTCTGAATAGGTTGAATCTGGGAGGTTTGTTGTTCATGATGGTCTCACTTGACCTATGTTTGAGCTCTTCCATCTCATTCAACAGGGTCTTGAAAAGACGGGTCAAGCTTTCAAGATTAGATGGTTCTTTCTCTTTGGCTCTGCTCGCATAGGCTTGAGACCTCTTACCCATGTCTTTGGAGTCTTTTGTTGGTTCATCATCTAAGATGACTCTGATTTCACACAATTCCTTCTCAATAACAATAGCCTCTTCATAATTTTCCATTAATGTTTGTTTCATAGTTCGCTTCACAAACTGCGCAATACTTGTTGGCAAGGCAGAAGTGTAGTAATCTATTATGATGGAGTCATGAGGTTTCATGTTTTCGGAAAATGTATTCAAGATGTGGTTGAACCTCTTATTAAAATACTTCACTTTCTTTTTTTTATCCATCTTAAGATTACCGACCATCTCTTTCAATAACATGGTGGGGGTCTTATCATCAACAATTTTTTCAAGGAAGATCTTCTTAAACCCCCTCCAATTTTGGGTGAATTTCTAAGGAAGGCTATGATACAATACAATTGCTCTACCATCCAAGGTACATGGGAAAATTCTACATGCGACATCATTGTGACGTACGTTCAGTGTTTGCAGATGTAGGTAAAAGTTGTCTAGATGGTCTTCAACCTTCATTGTTTTATCAGGGTCATACTTTGTTAAGATATTCTCTGAATGCTTTGGCATCTTTTGTAAAACACTCAGAAGTGCAAGTGGGCCCTATTACCGCTCAAACTAGCAGGGGTTCCAAAAGTGGATCCTTGAAGGGTTACTACTAGGCTAAGGGCAATAATGAAGCTAAAGCCCACGGTCATCACAGCTAAAACTTCCTACTCTTTACGAATTTTCACCGATGGGAGGAAACCCAATATATAGAGAATCACTTATGAAGTATAGATCAACTAAGATGGGTGTGAAGTGATTTGGATGACCATTTCCTAGGAGAGACTCAAGAGTGGTACTTTCTTGCTTCTTAAGAAAGGTGAAAGGTTCTCTAGGACAGGGGAATATGGATTTGAGGGACTGGCTTAGGGAATGTGACTTGTACATGAGCTTCCTAAACCCTTAAAACCTTGTGGAACTTGGTTTCCCAAGTGGGTTTTGAAGAGTTTACTTTGATAAGATATGGGACCACATGGGACCAAGTGGACCCAGGTGTTGTGCCTTGCAAAACAACCCCCCATTTCAGAAATATCTTTTTCAAAAACATTAGAATATGGAATGGGTCCCTCTTAGAAAATAAAATTGATATCAAAGCTTTATTTCATTTAAAGAAACAACATAAGGCGCAAATAAAGTTTTGGCGATAAAGTTATCGGAAGATCGTGCATCGCAAAGGTGAACAACCAATGCATCAAATGACATATATCCTTTCCCCGATGCGATAAAGCCATCGGCGATATCGCAATCGGCAATCGGCAAAACCCTTATGTGTCCCTAATGCACCACATGGTAAATCCCCGATGCGATAAATCCATCGGCGATATCGCAATCGGCAATCGGCGAAACCCTTATGTGTCCCTAATGCACCACATGGTAAATCCCCGATGCGATAAAGCCATCGGCGATATCGCAATCGGCCCCACTCCTTTTTTTGAACACATATGCGCTATGCTTCCTGCCGATGCGATATCGCAATCGGCAATCGGAAATCCTCTTGTGCCATTCTTAACGCTCATATGTTTTTTGCCGATGCGATATCGCAATCGGCGATCAGCGATATCCAAACCCATTATTGAAGCCATTCGTGCCCCTCTTTCCTTGCAATACGGTAAAGCACAATTTCCAATAAAAAGCCATTTAAGTGATTTGAGGACCCAAT
Organism: Pinus taeda; assembly: GCA_000404065.3. Taxonomy (NCBI): domain Eukaryota; kingdom Viridiplantae; phylum Streptophyta; class Pinopsida; order Pinales; family Pinaceae; genus Pinus; species Pinus taeda. Next base: position 2,463 of record APFE031147455.1, on the reverse strand, counting down.
TTATTGGTAATTAAAGCATAATCACTCACGCCCGGCCGCCCATACGCCCTCTACTCGCTCTAAGAGATTTACGAATCAAATTTGGGAGTAATGGGCATTTATAAAGGTGGCAGGCCCTATACGGTTACATAATGAATCCCTGCCCTAAGATTTGCCTAAAGATTGCCTCCGCGCCGTTCAATAAAAGCCAGATATATCAACGTTAATCTTTTACATTCGGCTATTATCTCTGAGTTTCTCTATTATCTCTGTGTTACGCCAGATCTTATTCCCTGTTGCAGGATACATTTCTACCAGAGGATTCAAAACATGATGGGGAAAAAGTCCAAGAAGGCCGCCAGTGTTTCAAACTCACCAGCCACAGGACAATCAACGCCAAATAGTAAGAAAGGTTTAATATCCGACACTACATGCGCAGGCCTAGCAAAGACCACTTGGCAAGGGACTTACGACTTAATAGAAGCTGAAAAACCAGCACAAGCAGACGAAGAAGCTACTGCGGATTCATCTGATAAGTCGGAAAATAATATTAAAGATTTGGCAGACTCATTCCTCCATAGAATTGCAGCTAGAGAGCAAATGCTCCCGTATACTGACGTGGTGAAATGGGCAATTGAAGAGATCCCCTTCACTGATAGAACTTTCGTCACAAAGGATGGGAGAGTTTTTGGGTCATTCAAGCCTGAAGATCTGAGACAAATGTACCATTTGCCTGCGCCAGAAGAAGTATATAATAGCGCCTTTCTGAAAAAATTTGCAAGTGAACACGCGATCAAATCTGAGCCTATCAAGGAGTGGAGGCAGAACCCAGCTAAACACAAACATGAATCCTCTGGTAAGTACTCAGTCGACTCTCTGTGTTCTCCTTACTGTTATGCCGGCATAATGATGTGTAGATTGTGGGGTTTACATGATTCCGCCGTTTTCACCATTGAAATGGTTCCTCTCATGGACGCGGCAGTAAACAGTGTTATTATGGATTGGGCCACTATTCTATCAGATAAACTGGCATTAGCTGTTATCAATTTCAGGAACGATTCTAGAGTCAGTGAAAGAAAAATTCCTCCTTTTTACTACAGTGCATATATCTTGGACACTTTGTGTTTTAATTCTGAATTCCCTATTCTTGGCTGGAGGTGGACCGTGCAGGACCCCTCGCCCATTCACATTTATCATCGTAAAATGTGGAAACCATCTTATAAAAACCACATGTACCAGATTTGCAATGGTTTCATGGTGCCTGTATATTATGTAATTTTTGACAAACCTATCCCCAAGATATCCTACCTTGCTTCTTTTGATTTGCCTGCGGTAGGTAGTTGGTTCGGAGAAGAACATTTCACTTATATTAGGGTTTTCGGAAGTCAAGCAAACCCTCATGTCCTTCCTTTATATGTCCCCGATAAACTGTTAGCAAGGGAGATTGCTTACCAAATAACAGCAGAAAGCACCACTCAAATCCTTAAAAAGGAGAAGAAAAGGGGTTGGCCTACTTTCCCCTTCAGATGTGGGGTTTTCACGCTGAATGATCTAAAGCATGCAGAGAAAGAAGCTTCAAAGATTCAAGCCCTAAATTTTGCTACCCTGCCCAATAGGCTATTCGATCCAAAGAAAACAGCGTATGCTGCTTTGGAGCATGCTAAATTAGCACTATTTAATCACAAAGATGATATTTTTGACGACATGTTCAAATCAGCCGAATCAATATTTCAGGTCATGCAACTCGCCAAGAGGCAATACAATGATGAAGGATTAATTGAGTTTAATAAACTCAGAGAACAGAGGTTGCGAACTCTGCCTCTGGATTTGTTAATAACTGACCAAGCAGCATCATCAAGTGGCCCTGGCAAACAACAGAATAAGAAGCCTCCTGCTACAATACAGACCAGTAATAAAGAGCAGGAGGAACAACAAAGGAAACATCGAGAAGAGAAGATGAAACAAGATCAACAAGAACGCTTGAGGAAAGAGAAGGAAGATAAAAAGCGCCAAGAGCAGGCAGAAAAGAAGCAAAAAGAGAAGGAAAAAGAACAGGCAGAAAAGAAAAAGAAAGAGAAGGAAAAAGAGCAGGCAGAGAGGAAACAGGCAGAGAAACAACGGGAAGAACAGGAGCAGAGAGAAAGAGAAAAGCAAGAACAACTGCTTAAAGAATCCCGGTCTAAACAAAGCGCCACCGATATCAATAAAAGTGTTGTCACAAATCCTCAATTGCAAAAGGAATGGCAACATTTCACCACCATCATCGGTGGAAATAAAGACTCGCAGAGCACTGATACTCCCAAAAGCAGCACTGAACAGGGTAAAACCTTATCTCAGGGTTTAAGCATAACCAGCGCTACACCAAAGTCAAAAGAGGTGGAGATTATTCCGAAAAGCCCTAGTGAAAAAATTATGCTACAGGTAGAAGATATTCCCCCTCTGAGTGTCTTCTACAGCCCAAAATATAAAGCCGTAGTAAAACGA